>WJFA01000337.1:0-43213 GCA_009870155.1 Pseudobourletiella spinata
AATTCCTTTAATTTTTATACCTAGCGGTTCAAAATGAGCGACAACCAAGAAATACGGCCACACTGAGACCCGAAGCACTTTGCGAAATGGATCAAGAGCGAGCTCTCCGTGAGGCAGCCGTAGCCGTTGGAGTTTTTGGGTAAAAGAATAGTATTTTGTAAATATATCATGCATAAATATAAAATGATGTAAATAAATAAATAAAATATAAATAAATGGAGAGGATTAATACGGTGGAAAAGTGATGATGATAAGGGAAGGAGGTGAGTCAAAGAGCCCCGTCCTTTGACTGCAGTATGAAGTGGCTGGGGCTGCTCTGGGCTGTGTTTGATGTAATACAAAAAGGATGGGAAGGAGAACCCTCCCCAATCTCTCTGCTGTGGCGTATAGACAGCCGTTAGGACTTACAGAGCCTTCCCTAGTGATTCCCATACGAGTTTGCTTTGTCGTTTATAGACCTCTGTTGGGACCAAGGGGCCCTGCAGCTCTAACAGTGGGAGGTGGGCATCATCTGAGCGGAGGAGGGAATACATATCACCATCATCCGCCACCTCCCATGGCCGTGTCGCAGCCCAATGAGAATAATAGTACCCGGGATAACGACGACGGTACGTCAACTCTTTTGCTGTCTCGTTATTGATTAGCTGTCGCTCCGTGGAATGTTCCTTGCGGACGGAGGATCTTGTGCTCACAGTAAAAGACCGCCGTCTTGAGTGAACACTGAAGAGGACGTTGAACAGTATCTCTTGCTGACTGCGAGCACTATAGACTTCCGTCGTTACTACTGACTGGCACAGGCTGGGAATTATAATACTGATAGGGTGGGCACTGTATGCCATTGGAATTGAAATTAATGTCGGAATTTGTGGTTGACAACATTAGAGGATAGTATCGACGTGACTAGTGATGACAACATTCCCCCATCAAAAACACCCACAACGATGGCGAATAATACGAATGGCACGGCGACGAATGGGACTAACGGCGGGCCGCACTCCACGACTGTGAGCTTTCCGACTTCTGCTAATCCTGGAAGTAACATCGAAATACCCACGGCCCTGTACAATCCAGCACATGAGACAATCTATGAGACCTCGGCTCGATTACTCTTCATGGCCGTCAAATGGGCAAAAAATCTACCGTCGTTCGGAAGCCTCCCCTTCAGAGATCAGGTTAGAACGTGTTTCTGGTTTGGAAATGTTTGTTGGTTGAGAGAGGGGATTGTCTACTATGTGGACTATGAGGAATGTTGTTTTTGTTCCTAATTTCAGGTAATCCTATTAGAGGAGGCGTGGGCAGACTTGTTCCTTCTAAATGCAATTCAGTGGTGCATGCCGGGGGACTCGGTATCTTTATTCTCGGCAACAGACCACCTGACACATCTACCTAACGGAAAGGCCGTTCAGGTCAGTTTTGTCCCACCACCAAATTACGTGAGTGGTACAGGAATTTGTGTACTTTATTTTTTAAAATGACATATTCCGGATTGTTTTTCCAGGTCGCTGGAGATTTACGGACACTTAATGAAGCTCTTGTGCGCTACCGATCAGTTGGAGTGGATCCCGCCGAGTTTGCTTGCTTAAAGGCCATTGCTTTGTTCAAGAGCGGTAATGAATCGGAAATCAGTAGTAGTACCCAGTCGTGCTGGTTCGTGTTAAGTGAGCATGTGCGTGATTTTTAGATACAAGAGGACTTAAAGATCCGCTCCAAGTGGAGAATCTTCAAGATCAGGCGCAAGTAATGCTCTGCCAACACTCACGAGGCCAACACCCAACTCAGCCAGCGAGATTCGGTCGACTTTTGCTCATGTTGCCACTCCTTCGTCAAGTTCCAGCCCCAAGAATCGAGCTCCTATTCTTCCAACGAACGATCGGCAATACACCCATGGAGAAAGTCTTGTGTGATATGTACAAAAATTGATTTTCTCACTCGCACACACACACACTCAAACTTTAACAAAACGAAATCTGTTTCAACATAGAGCCGTCTATACATGGAAGGATAGCTAACTCTTCGCCCCGTTTGCACATGTTCTCATCTCATGATTCCTATAGGCTAAATATAACGTCGTACACAGTGTAGAGAAGACCGTGTAGTACTTGGGCAATTATTGAGTTGACTGCGCAGTAGTGTGCTTATGCACTCACAGTATCTTAATAGTATTACTACAGAAGACAAATTCCTTGTCCGTAAAATCTGTCAGCAATCACATAAGAATTTCGTATAAAGATACGGTAGTATCTTGAGAACGGTATTCATGGTGGGGTTCCTGGTGGCACTGGAAGTACCGCTGAGTCTCTACGAAAGTTAGAAAAGTAATATTACAGTGGCAGTGTATAATTGGTCTGCTGACCCTGTGCTGTCTTGTCTGTTGGTCCGAGCGTATTGGTGTTACCGTATGTTACGTACGTACTGTCAGTATTTATTCACTTTTCCTTAGTGTGGCCGTCGTGTCTGTTAAGGATGGGAAGCGAATGATGTCAGAAGAACCCCAATAAGTTTTAATTGGTGGAAGCAGCCAGTGACTGTTAGCATGGCGTGGATGTTAAGAATTATTTGAAAATGTAACGACTTAACTTGATTGTTTGTATGTAATTTTTGGAGGCCTCGGTAGCTGTTTGCAGACATATTAGTAACTATAGCCCCTCCTCATCGACTTCTTATTTGAAATTTGAAGTAGCCGAAATGATTAAGCATATATGTATATGGACTATGTGTACAATGTTACTACAGCACCACTATCGCCTAGCATTTGGTCTAGTGATCTGAGCTATCTTAACTACTGCTTGTGTACAAATCAATGCTTTTGAGAAGAACAATCTAATAAAGTCTCAGCCCATGGCCAGCATCATGGTGTCATGAAGCATTAGTATAAGGGGTCAGGAATTAAAGTAACAATTCAACACTGAGAGCTGGATACTGCAGATAGATTAGATGGCACACGCGTGCAACGAAACATTTGATGTGTTCCCACGGTGCAAATTGGTAGGATCGTTGTCTGAAGTCTCTCATAGGGTTGCCAGATGGAAAACGCATCAAACCGGGACATAAATACTAGCAAAATCCTAGGTGCGGGAATTCAGGTTTGGCTTAATTACAAACCCACAAACTTTTCAAACCTTTGGTACCGAAGGGGAGTGAGTCCAATAAATCCTAAGATAAATCCCGTACACATTTCCCAGTAGTTTACAATTGACTTTCGAGTGTTTATTAAAGAAAATATACAAAATTCTTCTACTATTGATGCGTGCGGCGAATTTGCACGCGAATGGTCTGCAAAGTCAATATTTTGCACTTTTTTGAAAATATCACTGCATGGGGAGCCCAAAAGAATAACCCCTAGTTTTCATCAGGCGTTTTACAATACACGTTCAGTTTATGCTAGAATGTCAGTTTATATCAGACTGAGGTATCCTGACGAAATCACACCTTACTGCCACAGGAGTTCTGAGTGCAAAAAGCCAGGAGAATGTAGCAGATTTCAGGAGTCTTCGACAGTTTCTTCAAATTGTCAACCAGATAGTGGTGAAACCAAGTGCATAAACGGCTTGAACAACTGAGCTGCTATTACTGACTATGTGCACTACATGTCAGTAAGTTCTGTAAATAATTAATCACAATTTCGCCTGAATCAATTGATAGAATAAAGTTCATGTCTCATTTTAATTTCTGTCTACGGTGAAATTGTTGTCGGCTGTCTGCGTAAAGGATTTCAGAATATGCTATGCCGCCATCTGTGAGAGGAGACATTGATCCGAAATTATGGGTGAAAATATTTTGTTCCACGCTTAATGCTTTTATTTATTTTGGGCAGAACAGGATACAGTGGTAATTTACTTTCGACTCTTACATAAGTTTATGTCAAACCCGTTATTAGCGAGAATTATGAAATCATCGATTATAAATTTTCGCACACACAATAGCAATCAGCAAGCATATTTTAGCACGACAATACAGACGAACATTTGTTTTCCTTCTCGGACTCACAAGGACTGGCACGGCTATGAAGTACGGAGACACCAGTGAAAACTAGGAACTGAAAATGATCAATGATCAATGATCACCAAATCACCACTTATTGGGTGGACTTTCTTTAGACTAGTGAAATTACCTCCAAAATTGGTGAAGTCAGCTGGTGTCGGTACTGTGGGTGTATGCTTCATAATCTGAAACTTTTGTGAATCTTGAGCTCCGCCGAAGAAATCTTGAGGTCAAAAGGCATTAGACGCAGTCATAATTATAACGTTTATGGTCCCAAGGCGGAATGCGCGGACCAATTCGAGTCATTTCTGTTGTACAAAACACAATTAAATTCTCTAGGAAAAACAGTCAGGATACTGTGCTATCAAGCGTAGTTTTTTTCAAAATTTGAGAAAAGAATGAACTTTGATTAGTTTTGAGGAAATGTGAATTTCAGCTTGAAATGTACCGAACTTCGGTTTAATATACTGAAGAAACTATTGCAGCTTTTACAAAATCCTGGAGAGAAACCGCAGAAAATTGAATTCACTATCTCTTGAAAGAAAAATTACTCGAATCGGTCAACGCGTTCGTGAGTTATGTACCAATTGATGATTTCCCTGTGGACCTCAAAATATTTCGTATTTCCCGCCAGAATGGACGTAATGCTGAGCC
This sequence comes from Pseudobourletiella spinata, assembly GCA_009870155.1. NCBI lineage: Eukaryota > Metazoa > Arthropoda > Collembola > Symphypleona > Bourletiellidae > Pseudobourletiella > Pseudobourletiella spinata. Next base: position 4,636 of record WJFA01000337.1, read on the forward strand.
GCGTCGCGGATTGTATGAATTACTCGCAGGATCGTATACTGGGCGGGATTCGAAAATCGACCGCCATGGTGCACAAACATTTCCGTTTTTCTAAGAGTAGCTCACGATGTAATGCAAATCTCTTCGGATAAACCTGCATTCATGGAGAAAAATTCGGGCCGTAGGTGCGTAGGTGGGAAATGAATATGCTGGGGTCAAATGAGAAATGGTTCATAAAAGAAGGCCAATTACACTGAATTAAAAACAGCAGCAGGAATGAGGATGGATAAAACTTAATCTAAAGCTTCAGCTTCTATTAAACGATGACGCTCATAATCGTATCAACAGGCACAATCAGCCAAACGGTCTTATCAAAATGCATTTGTTATCCAGAATCTTTGAGGACCACCGCGGACCGACAAGCTGGTGAGGCAAATACGTAGGATTATGTTCTTACTTTTGGATTTATCGCCAACAATCATCAATATTAATACCCACTGAGCACAAATCTTTTCAAAATGAAAAAAAAACTAGTAGTTGAGCGTAACGAAGGTCATGCAAACAACAAGTTTATTCCATAACACTGGGGTTTTAGATAACTAATTGATATAATAAAATTGAAATTGACGCTAACTAAAAGCTTAAGATAAACGAAATAAGCACCCTACCTGAACTAGACTCGCTAAATTCCAATCCACTAGTTTCTATCCGGACTGCTGAACAGTTACACTTGTATTTCCAACCAACTGGAAACCTCCGCTTCCTGTTCATAATGTCGTACTTCAGGCGTGACAGGTAAAGAGTTTCAAAGCTGACGAAATGTTTTGCTTAATTGTTCTTTTTGTAAGCGAATAGTACGCCTGATCCTTCCGTTATTCCGTACGTCATTTACTAGCGCTGCTGTTGGAGCCCTTCATCAACTCGCCTCCCAGACTGAATTGAAAAAATGTTTGGAGTGTCCCATATGTCGCGAGGTACCACTGGCACCAATTTACACCTGTTCCAAAGGGCACACCATATGCGGGAAATGCAGAACGGAGCTGAGGTGTGGGATTTGTAACGAAGATTTGTCCCGAACTCCACGGAATGCTGCCATAGAACTAATTGTTTCAAATTCCTCTTTCTGGTGTAAGTACTTGGATGATGGATGCTCAAAAATTGTTAAAGGAGCGGACTACAGAAGTCATGCAGATCTTTGCGAGTTCAGGTAGAGTCAAAGCCGGTTTAGTAGTACATTTTTTATTACGCATGGCGTAAACACGCCTGCGGTTGTGGTTGTCAGTTGTCACTGCGGAAAATCAGTCGCTCCGTGTTCACCTGGTTCATTTTCCCGTGTTCATTTTTGCGGTCAACCATGCATTTTCAACTGATGTAAGTCGACGAGCTATGAGTCATATTATAGTGTTTATTACAGTGTTTATTGGAATCGGCACGTTGCATGACGTATGATACAACTGAAAATGTCTCGACGATTTGCAACTGGTTAGGCCGATTTGCTTGGTTGTTTGCGTGAAAAATACCAAGGTATTCAAAATGGAACTTGCTGGTCTTCCCCAGTGGTATCGTTCGATTTACTTGTGTCTATTTCATGTCCAGGGTGGTACAATCGTTTCATCTCTAGTTATTTAAATTTTGCCTCCTACAAATCTATCACTCTATTTCTGCAGAAGAATACCATGTTACGAATGGGAGGGGAAAAGGTGCTCTGGCGAACTGATTCGATTCAAGGAATATTTCAAACACATTAAAGAAGTACATGAAATTGAGGGGTTTCAGATGGCTAGCAGTTCATTAACAATGTCGGAATATTCAAACGATCTAAGCACAGGTAATTCCCGTTCCACATGAAGCACACCAAGTTTTCAAGATTGATTCTTCTAGGATCTTTTTACGCGGTAGATGGACCATGGCCTGGGTATTATCTGGAATATTATGGAGACGTCTTTTTCCGCAACATGGAGATTCAGGATGGAGTTGTTTATTGGTGGTTCACCATTCTCGGGTCCGCAGAAGATGCGTCACGATACAGTGTGACAGTAACCATATACATGAAACGTGATCCGGTAAGCCGCTTGTCCTGGTAAATGTCCAAGTTCATGATAATTTCATTTTCACCATTGGGATGACTGAAGCAATGTTTTATTGAGTAACTGTAGAGCTCAAGCTGTGAATGGAGGGTTCCAGTGTATTCCATTCGCCACCCCAGAGAAGAGCTGGAATCAGCCTTTCGCGTGGCTATTCCATCCAAGCAACTCAAAGTGTACTGCACCAAGCGGCAGCATCCCAACGGTGACATTTTCAACTATGCTTTCGATCTCAAGTATGATATAGTTGAGGTGTAGAGAAAACAGTTTATTCGTCCAGTAATTATAATTATAGTGACGCTGTTGTTAACCTATCCCTTACGCCTAACATAATGTCCGGAACTCATTTGAATATCTTCTTGGAACCCTTCCCTTGTTACTTATTTAAAACTAATTACTTCAGGAATCCCTTTTTTCCAATTTTGATTCAACTCTTCAAATTGTGATGACTGCCGAAGAACAATTTTTCAATTGAGAGACATAGCTTCTTCGGTATCCAATATTACCAAAAAAAATTCCACTCTGTCATCGTAACAACTGCGAAAATTACTGCCACCGTATCAAAATACCATGTGTTTTCACGGCGTATAGGATCTACTGGCGTGGCCAATTGTAAGAATCACAAGGATCATGTGTAATAAGTACGTCTAACAGAAACGGAGTCTGCTTTTAAAAAACTATACATTCAAACGACGAAGTTTGTTTTTTTTTCATGCTGAGAACAATCATTTGGCTGCACATACATTATTCTGTGAAGATACGGTAAAATATGGAGCTTCGCCCTTACAACACTGCAATTGGATCTCATAATTACCCTGATAGTATCATCAGCATCATGGTAATCATTACTACCCTCTGCAGGATTGCAGAATATATATATGATCGAAGCTTATCCATTCATTCAATTTCGGTATCCATAAGTAAGTAACGACTACGCTACAGAAAAATCATACTGGTGAGGTAAAAATGACTTAACGCTTAGATTTCTTGGATTTGGGGGAACCACTTGAGCGATGATCCCTTGGTCTCTTCCTGTCACTACTACTGTGGTGGCTGCTCCGCCCTTTGTCTCTGTCCGACCGACTTTTCTGAGGACTCTTTTTGCTGCTGCTGCTGCTCTTGTGACGACTGTCATCATGTCGGGATTTAGACGGCGAACTACTACTGACCAAATAGAAAAGAGCATGAAAATACCAATACGGGAGTTTCAAAGAATATCATGAATACATACAGTGGATGTCCCACCTTTCCTTGGCAACTTTACAAAATTTTATATTTCAGCTTAATGTAACATCTACGAGGCAGGTGGTACTTGAATTGGATAGATATTTTCATTATCTCTCAGACTCATACTAGATTTATACACTTAATTCTTATTTTGCTGAAATATTGGTGGTCAAGTGAGAACACCATCAAAATAAATTTCCAAAACGACCCTTTTTTCAGAGTCTGCAGATTTCATCAAAGCACTTCATAAAAAACTGTACGTGTAAAAAATGTCCAAAAGATGTATAAAGGGTAGCTTGAACCCCTCTAAAATGTGGTATATTATTATTAGCACTTAAGTGTATTGTAAGAGAGTAAGGGTCTCAAATAGGGTCAAAGTTAGGTTTGACTTTTAAATTCTTCGAAAAAATCACCCTCAGTTTCTTAATTGTGCTAAAAGAATGCTCAAAACTGATGGAATAATTTGAAAACTGATCCAAAATATTCCTGTAGTCGGGCAGTAATATGACCAAAGTTATGTGGTCATGGGGTCAGAAGTGCTGAACATGATTTGAAAAATTCCGAACTTCATGTTTTCCACTCTTAATAACTAGTATATAATAATAATGAGAACCGAGTAATGTAATGGCAAATTTTACCGTGATATATTTAGTTGAGACCCCTTATGGATCCCTTTCGCAAATTTCCATTATGAAGGGTTCACACTCCGCCGTGAGAGAGGTCCTTCTATGATAGGAAAACCTTTAAGCGGTGAGTTTTACTTGGTAGCGTCTAGCGGCGGTTACATGCATCTAATCCTGATGAAACTAATTTTACCTCACAGATTTGCTGCCTAACGTGCATTTTAGTTTTGGTACAACTTCACAATAAATTTTAAAAAAGTGGCCAAGTAAAGGTGGGACACCCTCCGTATTTCATTCCCACACAACTCTAATTTGTAGCTACAAATCCTCCGTACCTTTTGTGCTTCTTGGACGGGCCGGATTTGTCCTTGTAAGACGAGGAGGAACTAGGGCGTTTACTCCCACTCGCGCCGCTCCCTCCCTTTCTTGATGTATATTCATCTTCGAAAAACTTTTGATTCTTGTCTGCCTCCGCAGCTTCCTTCTCCAGGTCAGACCAATCTTTTCCACTCTCCTCGTCACTTCCCTCTGGAATAGGAAATACATTCCACATTACAAATCAACAAATGTAGGATCGCGGACCGGTACTGATTATGAGTAGGGACTGGAGCTCAGCCCACCTTCTTCCTCAGACTCATCTGATTCCTCATCCTCGTCTACTTCCGAATACTCTTCCGAATCCGACTCTTCCTCCGAAGTCTCCTCCTCCGATGCATGGAAAGTTTCATCTTCCTCCTCCTCTTCGTCCTCTTCAGCTTCAACTTCAGTGTCCGACTCTGGCTCCAAGAAACTCCAACCCCCATTTTCAAAGAATCCTTCCGGATCATCTGTGATAGTCTTCATAATCTTCACCCAATTGAGAGACTGGATTCCCTCAGTGAAATGGATCTGACATGAGCTGGAAGAGTACAAACAAAAGAACCTCAACTAAACTGATAAACAAACCAGAAGTAGATCGAACAAGTTTGTAAACAACTTCTTCACACATACTTGAGCCAGTTCTTCACATGGTCCAACATGTTCATTGGAATGGCATTTATCATGGACACCTTACGATGGTAGTTTTTGAAAATGAAGCACATATCAAAGTTCTTCAAGTGGAATTGTACTCGCTCAAAATGCACCAGTTCCAGATCTTCCAACGAGATCACGAATGGAGGCTAACATAGAATTCACATTGTCAGAATGGAGATGACTTTTAGCTAAGCCATAATGTTGGAAGCAAAAGTTATCCCACTCACCCACTCCGTCAAGTTAACTAAACAACCAGATGTAGGTTGGAGCAAAACGGTTGAACGATAAGGTGCTCCGGGAAATCCCAGATCACGGAATGGTGTATCGAATTCCACATCATTCTTAGTCATAGACTCAACCTTTTCACAAAACGATTTAAAGGCTGTTGTTAACTTATGCCGCAATTCTCGCTCAGCCTGTTCAGCCGCCAAGTCATCTCGGTCGTGCATGTGCTGATGCTTCCCCAGGTCCGTCGTGATCTCCCCGACTTCAGTGTAGAATTGAACATCGATATGCTTTTTCTTCCCGAACATGATGGCGTTCTGGATACATTCCATTATGAATTAGATGACTTCATTTCATGATTTTCATCCTATTAAATTCATGAATTACTAGCTAGCTCACCTTCAAGTGGAAGTGGAGCAGGATTATCATTTCCGAATCACATGGCTGGAATATCGCGTGCCTGATGTTATTATACAGAATATCCACTTTGTCCCCTCGAATACTGGTGTATCGGAACCCATTCGTATGAGCCTGCAATGCGTCAGAACCAAATGAGCGTTCGCCTTTAAGCACCACTGAAAGCAGTTCTCAAGACGGAAGCACGCACCTCGAGAACTCCACTTATTCTCTTCTGTACAATATTTGGTCTAATATACAGATCCTTGAGCTTCGGATTTCCCTTGTTTACAGATAAAACCAGTGAGTCCTGCTTCACAAGATCTTCCTTCTCCCGCTCTTCAGCTTCCCTGGCTTTGAACTTTTTCTGAACGTCTTTGATGAGACGGAAGGCGGTATTCAGGTTTCCACTTGGAGCAGATAATTCACCGGGTTCTTTAACATTGGTACTACGATAAGTAACCTGTATGAAAACAATTTTGATGAGTAATTGGAGTTCAGAAGACTATTTCGTTCCTGAAGGAAGAATCAAATACCTCTTTGACAAACGTTGCTTCGGGATTGGCAAATGAGCCCTCAGCCTTGCTAATGGTAGCTCCAGGATGGAAGAAATTAATTCTCAAGTACGTATAATCGCCTTCAATTGACTGAGAAATATTCTTAATGGTTGAAATGTGAAATGGGACAGGCATCCCAAACACAGGTAAAATAACCGTTTCATATTTCATGTCTGAAAGGTAAAAACATTCCCAAAATTACCTTCAACGAACTACGGGATAAGGGATCATTATAAATTACTGATACGGCAGTGTCTTACCAACAAATATTTTCAGTTGTTCTACTTCCTTCTCTCGCGGCATCTGATTGGCATTCTTGTAGGAAACATTGGATTTACGGACTTTATCCACCTCTTTCCCACCCTTCTGCATCGCTAAACGTTTTCGAGCAGCTTCATTCAAAGAATTTGCCAATTCCTTCTGTTGCTGTTTCCTCTTTTCCTCAGACGAGTGCTCTTGCTGTAGTAAATCACAAGTAAGAATATGCGTCTAATACAGCATAAAAGTTTTACGTCAGAAGCAATATTACTCACCCTCAGTTTGGAATCCAATATAGCATTTCGCCGACCCCTCCCGAGAAATTCATTAGTTTCAGGTTCATTCTCCTTCTCATCCTCCTCCTCATCGTCCTCTTTCAAGAAAATGGCAATGGACTTAAGCTTCTTCTTTGTAACGATCAAAGGTGTGGCCGGGCCATTCTAATACAATCAATACATGCACATGAAACACACAAACTGAAACAGAACTGACTCCTACCTAAAACTCAATTCAAGTGAATCTTTAACGTCAATTAGTTCTAACCTCATTCACGACAACAGTATCACCGATGAACAAGGCATATTTCTTGCCATGATCTTCTGTGGCCGATTCATTTTTCAGATCTGAGAGGCCCACATTTACATTGACAGTCATCCCCTTCTGTAGTATGGAATTGCACTTTGGTCCGATCACATAGCTTCCCTCACGGAACTCAATTCCAATCACAAACCCAAGCGTCTTCGTCAGCTTGTCCACTAAATAAGGTTTTTCTTTCTTCGCAAATGCAACGACTTTCTCATAAACTTCGGACAGCTTCACTCCGGGCACGAGTCTTTTAGCAATTTCTTCCTCCAGTGTACACAGAAAGTTGTAATTTTCCTGTACACCGAATGGAAAAAAATGAAATGTTTTTAACTATTGCGAAGATCACTATTAAGCACTAGTACCTGCTAGCCTTACCTGCATTTTTTCAGTTGGATTGACTAAGAGGGTTCGGACAACGTTTGAGCAGTAAGATTTGTACCGAGCTCCCAAGCAACAGACAATAGATCCAAAGTGAAGCGTATTTTTGTCGGTGACTGCACTGAACTTAAGGTTGTAGTTTCCCCCACTCTGGATGATGGGAGGGTAGCACATTTCAATCTGTTGGGTGTCAACGCCACTAACGTATTTCTTGTCGGAAACAGCTTGTTCTACGCCCTCTGCCAGTTTCTGATGCCTAACTTTCCTATCAGAATCCACAATATCCATTATCTGATCTCTCAAAAACTTGGTAAACACGTCCACGGACACTTGACAAGCTCGTTTCATCACGTGTAGCTCGGATTCTTCTTTCACAGCAAGAAGGCCACCAATCAGGGCACTGATATCGACCTATACATGAATAATGCTCTAAATTAGCCCAGCAACATTTTACATCAATAATGAAACTTAATTGATGCACTCTCACCGTTTCAAATTTTTCTTTGTCAACAGAAATTCTCCAGCCCTCCATAAATTCACCAGGGAACTTGTCCTTCGAGAATGTGCCGATGGTTCGGCCCGACTTACTACCTTTCATGGCTTCCACCAATTTTTCGTAGTTGGCCTTATCCTTGTCATTCTGTGAACAAATTATCTCTTTATCTCTGCACTTAGTTTGGAAGCTTCTTTCCAATCCAATCCTGGAACTCCAGTTCATCTAACGCTATACTGTCACTCTCACCTTGTCTCTAACCAGCAATTTGACGCTCGGCAGTCCATTCTCTTCCTTTGATTCAATAGCCTTCAGAAATTCTATCTTCTTCCTCGACGACAGGAAGTACACTGAATTTTCGCAGAACACCATTATCGTATCAGGTAACTCATATCCAAACAGCCACGTCTAAAACAAACATCGCAAATGATTTAAAATTCTTTGAAATCATGACCCGGTTCCGGTTAGAGACCTTTCACACATATATAGAACGCCAACTGACCTGCAGTGCTGTTGATTTGCAATATACAATCTCTTCATCCACTCCAACTGCCACAGCTACCGCGTCTACCTTTTCCCATTCTCCGGTCCCCTTCTATGAAACACGGCATTGGACATTGTCATTAGCAACCGAGATATAACCGACTCGTCCAACCAACAGAGGCAGGCCGAAAATGATTGTTATGCAGAGACTGGCAGTTCCCACATTCTTCGAAAGTTCAGTTATATTACAGAGCAATGCATACGATCCAGATCAACATAATTAGTAATGTGACACGTTACCTTCCATTCTGAATAAAGCCGTTGTAAACGGCGCTGGAACATTTCCCTGTCTACTCCTGAAGGCGCCATAGTGGGCCTGGATTAGGCGTCTCGTTTTGAAGCAATCAACTCTTCCGCCGACACCCCGAGACTATTATACTTGCCAAACACTCACCTCGCAAACTCTTCACGATAGTGTCAACTCGTCAGTTTTTGAAATTAATACAGGTAATACGGAAAAATAAGTTTCTGCCGATAACTATGGCGGTGTAGTTTCCCTACCACTCACAACTATACTCCTTTGTGATATTTTGACTGCTTGAGCACAACAGAAATGAACCGCTTATGTTATGCGTTCTTTTCTCAAATGTTTATGCACTGGAAAGCTGTAGGATCCTCAGAGTGAAAAGTCCCTTTTTTACTATGTACGGTCCTTGGCACCTATATGCATCAAAGAATTCAGCGGGAGAGGATAAATAGCAGGGATGTGCTTGTATTACAGTCAGTGCTTCGCCCCTGCACTGCTGCTGGCGACGTTTACGAGAGAAACCGAGTTCATGCATACGGATATCACCATAGAGTAATAATCACAGTGTTTTCGAATAATTGGCCATGCGGTATCTTACTCTATGGTAACTTAGATATTTGGGTTGGCGCCAATGCTTTACGTTCCGTGTTTGACACAGATGACGAATCAAATTTGAGGTTGGGATGCCCGCGAAAAATTGAAATGACTTGCAGAAGGATCTAAAAATGAGTGTGTAAATAGCTAGCAGGGGGATAGGAAGGAGGCCCTTGACCAGTGTTTACCCTGCAGCCTATCTTTGAAGGCATTGAAAAATTGTATTGCGACCCGCAGTACTTTCCGACCGACACGTCTGCAAGGCACTACCAGCGTTGGGGCCGTGCAATGTCACAGACTTTAGGGAAACTTTGCCGAGCTTCAATCAAATTCATCGAGCAACCCGGCCTCCGGTATCGATGGAAGAGACATTCAAAAGGGTTGGACCCGCGGGTGGCTCCGACTCTGGCACAAAGATTGGCTGGTAATTATACTGTAGTGTGAACATTGATTCGACGAGAATATGGCCATATTTCTTTGATGATGAAATTCAAACTTTTAGTCGATCCTGATTGTGTTGTACAGTGAGTATGACAGTGATGGCCAACTGGGAATTTCAGGAAATTTAATTCGAGGCGAAAGCACGCTGAAATCTGTAAGATGTAACTGATGGACTTGTCTGTATTTTAGAACTGAATTATAAAGATCCAGCTCTGTACTTCAAAGTGGATATTGGACATCCTGGCGAAGGAGATGATCGCAAGGTGAAGCTGGCTAAGCGTTTGGAACATCGAAGAGCTGTGAAAGAAGATTTTGATTTACAAAAAGCGGCTAAGAACCGAACATGTAGGTAAAGACGGAAGGCATAATTATAGAATTTTGCTCTAGTCCGTAGATACGACTAATGCGGGTTCCTTATACTGCGCTTAATGCTATGATTTTTTCGATTCGCAAAATTTCATAACATTGGAAGCACATATAAGATAGCATGTGAGAGAGGATTCTGTGATATTCGAGTTTCATTTATTTTGGTAGATGTAATCTAACTAATACTAATTTAAATGTATGTGGGTAGTAAAACCTTCTTTGGAATCCATTGAAGAAGAGTGGAAGGAAACATGTGGGCCCGCCCATACTAAGGAAACTGCAGAATATTATGGAGTTTTTGAAGATTTGTTCGAGAATGGCTATTTTACTCCCGTTACTCCAATGAAAATCAATTACAAATATACACTGGAAGAAGACTTTGTTTCTCCTGTGTATCGTGGAAATCTTCTGAAGCCCTATGAGGCAAGTTTCACGTCCTTTCGTTCGTTACGTGAATTCTAGATAAAAAATTGGGATGGCACAAGATGTGGTCCGAAATTACCAATTGTTTTTAGCTTTGAGATTAAATATTCTTTCTCCGTTTACTCATATCAAAGGCTGCCAGTGCTCCAGACGTATCCTACTCGGCCAAGGACGACGAACTTTTCACTCTGGTCTTAACCACACCAGATGGAACTTTTTGTGAAGAAAATTCGGAGTGTGTACATTGGTTTGTGTAAGTAAACCTCGAACTCGGTAGTAATTCTCATGGTACATGCTGATCAAACACAGAGCTTCACAATTTTGAATTTATCAAACATTTTTGTAGAGGCAACATTCCTGGAAATCGCATAAAAGAAGGACAAGTGATTTGTGACTACCTACAGCCGATTCCACCTAGAGGGCTTGGTTATTGTCGCTATATTTTCGTGCTATATAAACAAGAAAAACTTTTGGACCTTTCGAAGTATGCTAGGGAAATTCCATGTTTGAATTTAGCGGCCCGAAATTTTAAAACCTACGACTTCTACCGAGAGTTGCAGGATGACATCACCCCGGTGGGATTAGCATTTTTCCAGGCCGACTGGGATCCAACTTTGACAAACTTTTATCACAAGGTTTTGGGTAAGATTCATTCTCAAGTTTTGTGTATTATTATCGGACTTTTCATTCTGATTCTCATGTCCCATGCTACCTTCACAGATATGAAAGAACCTTGCTTCGAGTATGATTTTGACGAGAGAGTGCTGAAGCCTCAACAGTGGTATCCTCATCGACAGCCCTTCAATCTGTATTTGGACAAGTACAAAGATCCAAAACGCCTTCAGAAGGAATTACTCTTGGAGAAACTTAAAGAGCGTCACCCTTTCGAACCACCTCCAAAACCACCCAAGTACCCGCTTGCCTTACCCATAAAGGCTACTTTGCCCTCGTGGTTGAAGGATGATATCCGGCGCAGAAGAGTGAGGGAAGGAAAATGGAAATTTATGTAAATTGAGGGGAACTTACGGTTCTCGCTAGTCTGTAATTTAATATCATCTTGTTGGTCAAATCAGTAAAATTCATTTGATATAATCCCAAAGAGATTAATTTCAATCCAACCATAGTGGCTTCAGTTAAAAACTAGGCTATCAGTTCCTAATTAATTTTCATGATGACGGCATTAATTCTATCTGGGATTAGATTTTATGTGACTTCTGGCCTAGAATAGTATATATATGCTTTGCTCTTCGCACCTTATGCGCCAATGTTATTCACCGCGTGAGAATTTCACTTCCAAAATTCCCATCTCAAATACCACTGGCTTTGTAACGTGTACTCCGAGGGTATGACAAAAACAATAATTACTAAAGTGTGTGGAATGCCGTAGTCATAATTAGATCACTAACGAAGATTCTCAACCAAATCAGTAACTTGAGTTGTAAATTGCAAACAGCTTTGGCAGAGCTTCAGCTCATAGCAGTTTCTTGGCTTCCGAATGCTGTACACGTAAAAGCCAAAAATCCATCGTTTATTTCTATGGCTTCACATCTCGCAAGTTGAGAAAAACCGCTCTGGACTGGTTGTTGTAGGGTAAATCGACTTACATTAGCTGCGAATAATAGCTTACCCAAATCCTACACATATAGCTCCAACCATGAACGATTAGGAGGCAGTTAAATATTTTACTATGATTACTCCACACACCCGGGGATGAAGGGCATATGGCTCAATGGATTTGATACAAGCATCCGCATGTGAAGCATCATCTCAACCGCTCCGTTCCATGATACGTAAATCCTGTGTGGGAAGATCTCAGTCTATGTGACGGCTATAAGCTGGCCTGTGAATTGCATCTGCTCCTTTGCTTTATTTTCCATCCACATATATAGAAGACAGGAAAAGGAGGCAGGCAAGCATAAGCATAGCTCGAGCCTCATCATAAAATCGTACAGCGCGCGGTTCCTACCATTTGTCCATAGGACGACGAGGGCAATTTCAATTCATTCAAAAGTAACAGAGGACTGGGCTGGAGTGTCTCCGCTGGAGTCTAAATGATAGCTGTTAAAAATGTGTATTATTCATCGTTAAGGGTTCCCAGTGACAAAATAGGCCCCTCCATCCTGAATACACCGAAGCCCTCGTGCGGGTTCAAATAGCGAACCGTGGGTTCATTCACAAGTGTACCATGACGCGTTTGGTGCGACCGAAAAACCGTTGATGTTCCCGGAAACAAAGCTATATATTAATGTGACACCCTAATCCAACTGTGTTTTAGAGGAGGAAATGTCAGAGCGAAAATTCGCACGTGTCCTCTGTAAACCTGGGAGTGCCGCCCAAGTCCGCGATGTCGTGTCCAAAGCCGTGCGGAACAAGACTATTTACCAGGTAATGGAACAATTATGTGTTTTGTAATCGTACACTTTGCATTAGATAGTGTTGCAGCGAGAACTTCAAGTGTTCCACTATAATGCTTCAGAGAGTTTGATCGTATCCAAACGCTCGATAAAAGTAATGAATGGGAAATGGGAAACCAATCGGCTGCCTGAATCAATAGAACAATCTATCTCTGTGACGAGCGTCGCCTCAGAAACTTTAAAAATACGTCGTAATGCGTCTATACGACCACTCTTGGTTGCAGCTCGTAAAATATAATCATAATTACCCTGATCAGTTCCACTTTTCTTTATGAGCCAAGGTTGATCCCTATTATGTGATGGGATCGGTTTTATAAGCCATTCCGAGGTCATTAGAGCGTGAAAGGGCTGATTACGATGCATTTGATACGTAATAATCATCATGTACATGTGATAAACTCTGGTTTGTGTAACTCCCGTGATATTGTTCGTACAGTAGCTGTTGCTGTGAATGTGGGAAAAACGTGTGGAAGACGCTGCTATTGTAATTGTGTGTAAGTGGTTGTTCAATTAGAAAAGTTACTTCGGAACTTTTCTTCTTGCTGTTGTTGATGATGATCTTGAACGAAGACAGGGAGTTGATTATCTCACCTGTCCACAATAATTATCATCTACTCATTCAACAATTATGGGCTTACTCCATTAATAAAGTGTCGGTGTGTGCGGGAAAATTGGCTTATTAACGGGGGAAATCATTCCATATCTGTGTATGTATGATGCGTGGGTAAAACCTTAACGGCGTAAGCCTCGCAGCTCCTTCAAAACCATGAGGCTCACAGTGACTTGATTATCCTTTTTGGAATAATGGAGGTGATGTAAATTCCTCACTGTGTGTTCACATTTCTCACAGTCACAGGCATACATACATGGACATGATGATGACATCCGCCCTTGTGCGTGTATTTTGAGGTCTAGTTTATTTGCATTTGTTATTTCAACTCACTACATAATGCTCATTCATGTATGGTATGCTCAAGCACCCAGGTATGTGTAGGCAGATGTGTGTCCGTGTGCATGTCGGTGTATGTTGCGTGTGTGTGTGTGTGTGTCTGTACGTGCGTCGGTGTATGTCTGTGTGAATTTGCCCTTGAAACACTTGGAGCATAGCCTCTCAAGTGCATCGACATCTTCGTCAGCATTTAGACGGCGGTGAGTAAAGTAATGCTGTGCATTAATCAGTTACAGTTTGATCTCATATCTTGCCATATAAAGTTGTGCCCTTCCACATCCAGTGGCAAATAGTAGTAGTGAAGCTATAGTGCGGCCAGGAATAGTAATTTGGAAGACGTGGTTCACGGCTCACGCTACCATCAGATGAGCCATTGTTGATGCCTATGCCTACACGCGCTGCCAGCCGTTGGGTGCTAATTAATATTTCTCATTGTTCCCATCCCTCCCCCTCCACTTTCGTCTCCGAAGGCTCAAATCATGGAAATAGGGGTCAATTTATGTGAAAATCTTTTCAGAGGAATTTACCATTAAAATCATCCTCACAGTCGAGGGGTTGCGGAATATCATGGAAACTCTATTTGATTGCCCAGTGCGCCACCCCACCTATACATACATCAAGTTCATTGGGACAAATGATCATAAATAATGACCAAGTCATAATCGGGATCGTTGATTACAGAGGATGAGAAGGAAAGGAAAGCGGATGGGTAGCCATACGATAGCCATGTTATCAAGCCCTGTTCCTCGGCTTGCGTACGTCTTCCAAGCGATGGATGGGAGGAAGCAAAAGTTGTAATAATGTGGAGTACTCGTAAAGAATCCATGGAGCTTTTACCTGAGGAATATTGACACAGAAACGTGATAAGATGCAATCAGCTGTCAAATGTAAATATGATGAACACCCTCCCTCATTTAGAATGGAAGCAGGTTTGAGGTTAGGAAGGAACTCGAAGTGCACCACGGCGAGCACCCTGTACCTCTCTCAGTTGAACTCGTACGAGAGACTTCTCAGTTGGTCAGTCAAGATGATCATCAGGATATGTGGAGCCCTAGGTAATAGCATTTCCCGAGAGCCCGTCCACCACACGCACGCACACGCATGCATGCATACACCCCAAACATTATAATGTGACTTTCTGCGAGTGAATCAAGTCAGAGGTCTCCGATGATGGTGGCCCTCCTCAACTGCTTTTTAAAGGGATTTTTATGGGTGCGCAGCACGGACTGACCGGGGTAGTCGTCAAATGCTCATAATTGATTTGAATGACACAAAATCGTCTGCTCTCGTTGTCCCTGCAAGTGAGATGCGGTGGTCCACGGCCCACTCATTCAACTCCCATCCAATGCTCTCAAACTTGAACGAGCTGTGAAAGCCTGATACATGTCTTGATGTATGTAATCACCTCAGGATTTTTCATAGCCTCGTCGTCATGTAGCTGAAAGAGTCATTGAGAATTTTTATGATTTCATCGTCTCCCCACAGTTTCTGAACCATGTACATGGTATAGGAAGAGTGAGATGGAAACCGGCTCGAAGTTGATCTGTTAATAGGATTAAATCCAGGAGATTTTTATCGAGGAACTGTGCGAGACGAGAGGATTAACTCGGAGGATTGCAAATTGCATAGGCGGCTACTGAAGGATGTGGAAGGTATAATGTTGACAGTGTAAAAAAACATCAAGTAATATTGTACAGGATGAGGTTCATGTGAGAGCTCATCATCTGGAAATTCACACTCTTATACGTGATGTTGGAACAAGGGGATATTGTAAACACAACACTTTTACCAACTCTCACGGGTCGCCTGTCTGTCTACCTGCCTGCCACTACCAATACCTTTGGCGTATGGAAAAAATGTGTAAAATTTCCCTTAAATTAGCCTCATCATTGCAGCTTGTAAGTATTGACAGTTTAACTGTAAGGAGAGCGTGTTCTCATGCAAAATAGGAGCTTAGCGGATAATCCCGTATTTGTTATTTGCTATTTACAGATGCCACGCTGCCAATGTAGCTGAAAAGATTTGATCTAATTTTTTAGCGCGGGACTTCAAAAGGGAAAGTTTGAGCTTTAACTTTATCCTATTGATGGACAAAAGAGAGCCAGTGAGCCATTACTTATCGCCATGTAATGGTGGAACTGAGTTTGAGCGGCACAAGTTTGCATATGCGATTGCGTGATCCCAATTTGCTGACTGATGTGACTTGATGGGTCAGGCTTTGACTTGATTTTCCCAACTTGAGCCGAGAGACAGGATGGGATTTGGTTGTTTGTGGTGGTGCGAGTGAGTGCGGGGAGAATGAGTAATAAAATTATTTTTCCAACCATCCATGGCCAGATCCCCACTATTCCGTGAATGATTAAATAGGATTTATAGTACTGTGGAGGCGGTGCGCGACCGCCTTGGAATATCTGGTAGATCATTCAAAATTTTTTGTGCCAGGGCCGAACTCGGACTGTTGACGCGTGCGATGGTTCAATGGAGTCGTCAGTTGACATGTTATTTGAACCGTATGATTTATTTCCGTTGCATTATTGGGGCCCCACTTCATGCTCATGTGGAGGCCTGCTGCATTATGTACTTGCAGTGTAGCACTGCACCCTGTACTGTTTATTGCAAGACATGATGCATGTATCGTATACCAAGTAGTCCGTCTGTATGTATGTGTCTGCGAACGCAAGCATTTTAGTACTCATGTCTTGCTCGGGTGTGTGGGTAAAAACGGAGTGGATGTAGGAAATTTGAGCGAGGGAATTTCACGAGCGCTACTGCACCCTCCGACATTATAAAATGTTTCCATGATCCTCTATGAACTGAAGACGAGTAATTACAATTGGAAAAAGTTAGGGGAATTAGGACATTGGAAATTGGGAAATTGTTTAAGTACTCTCATGTAGGAACTCCTGAGGATTTGATCATGAACTGTATGGTAAGAGGTCAGAGCTGCTGCTGCCGCCAGTCGCATTCCCATCACTTTATTACACATGAGTACAGGCCACACGACGGCACAGTAAACCTCCCCTTGTTATTATCTTAATTACTATTATGCTAGTTTTTCTAGCTTATTTGGATTTTGTGTACATTTGTGATTTCTTCCCCTCCTGTGTGCATGCATGCATATGGGATGCAGAAAAGTTGGTGAAAAAATTTTCGATTTCACTCCAGATAGATCCCGAGATGGATGAACATATATATGAAAGTTATATTGAATTATTATATCGTTGTTGTTGGGGTCGAGCATGAGTGTGTGTGTGTGTGTGTGGAAGGGGTGTGATTAGTGGTATCATTACAATGACTCTTTATGATTGATTTTTACATACTGACAAGTCAACTTACTTGGAGGTGAGCCGAGCCGGTGCTGCTGTCGTGATGAGATGAAGATGGTGGGTTCTCGGGTGGCGTATCTCTTCACCGTCCAATCTGACACTTCCGTTCATGTACAGATCACGGACGGTCTGACGGTGGGGGCTAATCCCTCACTTAATGGAAGGCTCAAAAAGCCAGTATATTATTTAGTTGGTCAAGTCTGCCACGATTACTACTAGTACTTCCACTTACTTGATTTCCATTCCTGATTGTTTCCATGTTGTCAGTGTGGTAGTTTGGGCTCATTAGCATGATTAATAAAATTTGCCCATCTGCTCACTGGGAATGATGATGATGTTGATGATGGTACGTGGAGAGTCTATACAACCATTGAGCTTTTATACTACTTCTATAGCCATTAAATGAGTGGACGGCCAAAGGCTTATCACATGTGGCTAACAATGCGGTCACATTATAATGCCTACATTATCAGCTCAACGGGTCATTATAGATTTGGAGGAAATTGTTTTCTATTTGGCACGTATTATTACAGTATGCCCTACTATGAGTCGTTGTGTAGTTGAACCTCCACGCGACCTACCAAGTTTAACTTATAGTTAGTGTATACTGGTGCAGGTGGTGTAAGCTATCGTGATGGGCTATAGAGAGCAGTAATATTGTAGGATTGCTGACAGAGATGAGGGGCTGAGAGACCAACAGTGCAGTTCGTGAAGACGCGGCGGAACTGCAGCAGAGTTTATTGCCAGTTGTAAGTAAGTAGTGAGAGAGTGTTATTGTTGTTCATGTGAGAGAGTGAATTTACTATAGTGAACTTGTGTGTATGCGTGTTTATATGTACGTTTGTTAGTGTGTATATGCCTTTACGTGTGTGCATGCCTGTAATTGTGTGTGTGTGTGTGTGCGTGTGTGTGTGTATTTGTATGTATGTGTGTACGTTATACTTGTCTAGCGTGATATTGTATATTTTGCCGCATCTGATCTTGTTAGTGTTCCCGTTGCCGTTGTTGGGGGTTGCCATGTCAGTTTCCTGCAGATAAAGTAGATATTATTGTTCAAGGTAGAATGGGTTTGGAGTAATAAATATTAAGGTGGAAAATTAAATGATGGTTTGAGACTCTTGCCCCCTTGCTGATGGCACGCTGTAGCATGCAGTCTACAGTTCGGCGGCGGCGGCAGTGGCATAGAGGCACACAGGGCTGCTCATACTCTTGTTCTTATGTGAGTTGTAGGTTAGGGGCAAATGACGCGCATATTAATTAAATGGAAAAATTGAATGGAAAAATGATTTCTTACCTACTCGTCGATGTGAGAGTTGTTTGCTTGCTCTCTTCCTCGTCTCCGTCGCTGAACACCTTTACTCACTCTCAATTTAGTGGAGTCACTTTTGAGATGAAATTACACATTGCGCAGTGATATAGACAGAGAGAGAGAGATAGAGGGAGAGGGAGAAAGATGAGAAATTTACTCCTGCAGTACAGAGTAGGCCAGCTGATTGGACGGGTCGGGTGATTTGAAATTGGGATGAATCTTTAATAATGCGACCGGCCCTTTTTCTCTCATCAGCATCATCATTTAATGAAATCCTCTGAAGTATCTTCCATTGGATTACTATTTGGAGTTACCAAACATAATTGCAGTACTTTCAAGTGGAGATGCTGATGTATTTAACATGTGCGCGTGTGTGCCGTGTAGTGTAGCTTGTAGCGGAAGCACTAGTATGTGTAAGGGAAAGAACACTTGTTGACAGGGGAGTTTGCAATTGAATTTGTAACTGGCTGTGGTACACCCGCGTGTGATTCCGCACACGACGAACTTATGAACAGTTTACATGCATGTGCTATTTTGAAGACTTAGCATGTGCCACTGCCTTGAGGCTGGAATGGAATTAGTACAATTTATAGCTTTCACCCTGGGATTGAACATGATTGGATGCGTTGTTGTGTGGCTTTTGCAAGCAGTGAACCTGCCTCTACCCCACCTGTTCCCATATGGGTTTTAGGAAGCCGCATGTATATTCATATTACCTGGATGCTCCACGGAGTGGTTTGACATGTTTCAGCCAGAGTGAGCCATTTAGCTCTCCTGGTTGTCATCCGGCGCCTCCCCCTCCCCCACTCTGTAGAGTGACCAACATTTGATCTGGCGAGAGGTGAGGACTCACATTGAGCACCCATTGTACAGGAACCAGCGGTGGCGGAGGGTGAGGGAGGTGTGAGGTGAACGATGAGGAACTCTTTCTGGGCTCTGCATTTCCTAATTTGTATTCAAATAATGACTGTGATTATTGTTGTGAATGAAAAACGTGTTTCCCGCCTCGAGCCATCATTCTTGTCAATCCGTCGCATCGGGATGGGAGAAAAAGGGGGATAACTATGTGGCGGGGTCTTGGCTCACCTTGTAAATCACAAGCACCGTTTAATACACACGACCCGCGCACATATACACACGCACGCACACGCACACACACCAATGCACATACAACTCCTTAAGAATGCTCGTTTTAATATAAGTATTCATACACCTGCATGTGATCATCTCCTGTAATTTCAGTTGATATTTTTTTTTTTTTGAAGAAGAAGAGGAACTGTGGCAAATTATAAATCAAGGCCGATTGTTTGGTGGAGGTAGCGTGTAATTTAAATTACTCGTTCCTTTTCACCCTCTGTACATGAATGAATGAACCGAAGCATAGTGCACACCCCTCTTTGTTGTAGCCCGTGGTGATGTTCGTGGTGGTGGTGGTGCTGGCCGACCGGTTTGAACTTCCCTTTGTTCACGCTCACAGTCATAGCAGTGTCGTATAGTTGTCGTTGCGGTTGCGGTGAATTTTGAAATGACGTAATGGGCACATTGATTTTTCTTGTGCATTAAGACCCCTTTGAAAATTGTGTGTGTGTGTGTGTGTGTGTGTGTGTGTGTGTGTGTGTGTGTGAGCCCCTCACTGGTGTCGCAGTTGCGGAAGGTAAAGAAGACAAATGACAATAATGTTGAGCGGAGGCGGTTGTGAGATTGACATTTAGGAGATTATGAGAGTGTATCATTGAGGAAATGGCCCATAGCTCTTTGCCACTTCCACATGTCAGTCACAAATTGGAGTTGAGACGAAGATCCTGAATGCCAGAGGCACCCATATGAGCATATATATTACATGTATGGCTGTCTCGTTAGTCCTCTACAACAACATGCTTGACAGTTTAGCCCATGCTAATTCGTAAAAGTTTTGTCTCATCCGCTCACGCACATACACAACACGCACACACACACACACACACACACACACACACACACACACACATACACACATTACAGACACATGTTCCCACACTGGCGAACATGAGCGGACAGGCTGAAGCCCTAAAGGATGGACCAGATGCAGTGGGAAGATGACTGCAGAAAAAACTGGGATGTAGCTCATGGGTTATGCTGTTGGTGCAGGGAGGATGGCAGTGGGCTGTTCTGTTACTACTTTCTTTTTTATCGACCCTCCCCTACCCCGCATCATAGGGTCCCGGGTTAGGCCGATTTTATTACACCTGCAGCAGCAAACCCATGTGTGTGTTGTGTGTGTGTGTGTGTATGCATACATGCTGGTTATTATAGAGACTCTTGACTCCCACGCCAGGTTTAATGGTTCACATTCCAAAAAAGTGTGGAGTTTCCTCCTGCAGGTTGGCTGATGGATGGGTGGGAGAGCTTGTGTGTATTTACTTTCAAGTCCATTTGCTCCCGGGGCATGGAGGGGAATTCCCGCGTTGTTGATGCGGAGACCTCATTTGATAGCTCTCTTCATCCATAGGTTGGTGTTGAGTGCCAAAATTTGAGTTACTTGGAGAATTATTGGAGGAGGAATCTCTTCCCAGGCCCGTGCCGGTTTGTGCATTGGAATTGGACGGCCCTCCGGGTTTACGAGGAGAGGCAAGGAGGAATTGGGATGAATTTGGTGTGTAATCCCTACCTCGTTTCGCCACCGTCGGGGCCATACAGATAGAGATGCATGGGCGAGCTTGGGAATTTGTGTGTGCTTGTGTGAAGATGTATGGACGAGCTTGGGAATTTGTGTGTGTGTGTCTGTGTGTGCAGATATATGGACGATCTTGGGAATTTGTGTGTATATCCATGCGCGTGTGCATGTGTGTGTGTGCTCGCCTACACGGTGTTGTCGGAACGGACGGGAGCGGAATGAAGATTATTTTAATCTTACATCTCGCCTCCGCGTGGGGCTCCAAGAAGATCTCTCTCTCTCTCTCTCTCTTGCCATGTTGGATGATGACTGTGATGTGAGGAGATGAAGAAAATGCACAGTAGCACAACTGACATCCAAATCCTGTAAGGGCAAATGCTCTGTGATGTACATGATGTTCATCCTCTCTGAATCTGCGATCATCTCACCCACTCCCTCAGAATGAGTGAACGGAGTCCCCTGACCGCGGCTACCCTTCCTTTGCCGGCGGAGATTTTAATTTAAATTTTATCGCTCTCTCAGTCCGTCAGCTCTCCTTGGGGTCCCTGCTGATCAGTATGTAGAGCATGTAGGGGAGTGCGTGGTGTGATCCGGGCCGTTTTTCTCACGACGACGTTTTATCACACCGCATCGTCAACTCGCCTTTGTACGAAACCTTCCCGACAGGCTTCCCTGTTGTTTTTTCTCCTCGTCTTGTTGTGTGTGTGTGTGTGAGCCTCTGCCAGGTTTTTCATCCCGTCAACTTTTGAACACAAAGCAAGTTTCCCGTTAGGCAAATTTTTACGATCGTCGTATCCCCCCGGCGCACTCGTGAGTGGTTTTTTGGGGGGGATTGTTTTAGCTAAATGCTTTGTATTACCTGTTACGAGCAATTATTTGCGATATCAAAAGCAGCCTCGGCCTCACGCAATGCACCAGAAAATCCTCCCTTGTAATCACAATCGTTATGATCCTTAGGAAGGTGATGATGATGATGATGATGATGATGCTGAGGCTGGTGATGATGATGATGATGATGATGACGATGATGAGAGTGTGTGAATGATGTCGTTTGTATTTCCATTAGGACTAAACGTGAGGAGTAAGTCATTTGCCCATGTGAAAGCCGGGGGTTTCACCTCCGAAATAGTGGGGCGCCGGAAGGAGGGTGGGGAAACACAGGAGTATGTGTCGCGTGTCATACGGTTAATTTAGATCTACGATTAGTTCCCTAAGAGTGTGTGTGTGTGTTTACGACGGCTTTGTGTGCTTGTACGTACGTACTTGGACGGTGTTTGTGTGTATGGATGTACGTGTAGACACTGGCTTTGTGTGTATGTGTGTCTTGTTGAAGGCAATTAGTTGGATGGCACAGTAATTCCCTTCCCTTCTTCATAGGCCCTTCGATTGGTGAGCATGGGAGCGAATTAGGACAAATGAAGTTCCTTCCCCACTTGAGGCTCATCCGAACAAACGTGCAAACACATCCACACACAAACACACATACACACATATATATATATACATACGCGTCACACTTGGGCACGCACTGGAGCACATATGCGTCCACACATTTGTGTCCACCGGCACATTAGATAGACACACAGGCACACATATAAGTGAATGCACACGTGAAAAAGTAAGTACACGTGCAAGCCATGCGGATTGAGAAGGAGGTTCTCCCACTCGTCTCTCACTTATTTGTCATTGGAGTAATTGATTTGAGGAAATTTGCCGAAGGGAACGCGGGCTACAGGCAGGTGGTTGCTGCAGTCAACCTGGTATCATCCTCCCCTTGTACCATTATGTACGAGCTTGTCAATTTGATTGCGATTAGTAATAGAAGTTTGTTTGATTTTCAACGTGTTTCTCCCAGCAGCATGTTAGCATGTGTGCCCCTACCATTTTTCCCTCCGTGATGGAGTGGAGTGAAAGTTAATCCTTTTCCCTTGTGTGTTTGCCTGACTGTGTGAGTGTGTGTGTGTATCAATGTTTTACTTGTTATGTTTGTACACATGCGTGCATGCACGTATGTGTATTTTATCCGACGGATTCTGGCTCAAGTTTAAAAAGAAAGATAGAACACACATGGGTGTGGGCGAACATATTGTTTTCGTAAGTAGTGTTTGCGGCAAGTTAACTTGTACACACAGACACACACACACACACACACACACAAACACACGTATATATTCATGAGGCTCCCCAAAGTCCATTGACATGACATTGTGAATTGAGCAGAAGGAGCTTCTCACAGTGGTTTTTCTTCCATGTACACAGCGTGGCTCACTTGATAACTTTGAGCTGGTTGAAGGAGCGGAAGCAAAGTAGTAGCAGCGGGTTAATTGAAAATACTCAAGTAGTATCTTGCTCTCTGTTGGCTCAACAAGACTTGATATTGAAGTCTGGGATGAGTACCAGTTGGTGGTACAACCCACATTGCTTATATGCTCGGTGTCTCCAAATAATGTGTTGTTGTTTGACTTGGTAATCCATGTAATATGTTTGCTTCGGTCGGTGTTTTTGTGTGTATTCTCTGAATGATTCCGATTATTCTTCTTCTCACCATCATCGCCACTAGTATGTGACACTGCGGATGATAATTGAGCGCCTCTCTCGAGCAGCTCTCGGAGGACTGTTGTGAGCAGACGGAAACTAGGACTCGGCCCTCTCATACGAACACTCTCTTTTGTTTTCCTCTTTCTCTCTGTTTGCTCAGGGTCCTCTAACGAAGCTTTCCTAATTGTAATTAGACAGTTTGGATATGTAGCTGTCGGTATTCTTCACATGTGCTTGTAAGTGTGTGTGTGTGTGTGTGTCTGTGCGAATGAGTGCGTCCGCAATATATATGAATCCTCTTTGACTGTGGGGAAGTGGCTCACAGTTGCTCCTGTTATCCTCTCAAGGTACTCCCTAGTAAAATGACGTCTGGAGATGCTTCTTTTAGGATTGGATGAAGAGAGGGAGAGAGGATTTATATCTTTGGTTGGGGAAGACCAGAAAGAGATGGAATGAAATATGAAATATTTGGGTGGACATCCATATGCCTACTGCATCATCTACTGAAATCTTTGACTTTTGAAGAGGATTTCGTTGGGGTGAGTAAGCGAGTGAGTGGGAAAGGATGTAAATTTCTCCATTATTTCCACGGGCTCTGCATATGTGAGCGGTGCGGTGGTGGTGGTGGTGGCGGTACAGTGATATGTTAGGTGACTGATCTACTATCTATGCAAAAGTAAGTATCCCTTTGGTTCCTCTGCTCTCATCTTCGTCGTAGTAGTGCCCGTTTGAATGAATATAAAGAGTAGACATAATATGACAGTCACGCTTCCAGAGTTTTCATTATACATTTTCTCAATGTGAAGACGAAGAAGGCGGGGAGAAGAAGGGAATGGGACTGACGGGCTGACTGAGAGTGAGGCAGGGGCATACATACTGAGAGAGTTACATTCTCATGAATCCCTCTCACAAGTTCAGCTACAGCTTTAGTTGCTTGCTTTACTGGCTGGCCGGTCGGTCGGCTCGGTCGGCTGGCTGGCTAGGATCCATGCATTTGGCAAATGTATTAATGAGGGGTAATCAGACGGAGTAAAGTGAGAAGCTTTTGGAAGATTCATATAGGAGGGGGAACATAATGGTCAATTGGCCGCCGGCACATTTCCAAGCATGATTTGGTTTCTAATGTGAGGGCCAACAATGCAAGTGTGTGTGCGGATGTGTGGTGTTACCGTGTGTGTGTGGATGTGCGGTGTTACCGTATGTTTGTGTGTGTGCTGTGATGGTGTGTGTGTGTGTGTGTATGGATCTGTGTTGTGCTGGCGTGTATGTGCGTGTTTGCACACCACTCTGACAGTAATTCCACTGTTACATTGTTAAACATTGTTGTTGTTAGTCATTGTGAGTCTGCACACCGCTGTGTTGCGGATACACTCACTCATTCACTCACTCCACCCTGAATGTTTTAGCAGTAGCCGGAATAGTAGGTTTGTGGTTGTACAGTAGTAGTTAGTCGTAGTAGTAGGACCGAAACGCCTCTGTTCCCATTATCCCATATCCATATGGCACGCCGAGAGGCATCCTGAGGCTCCCTCACTAACTTGCGACCCTCTGAGGATGAATCTCTTTTTTGGGGGGAACGGAACGGAACTTATATTTTCATTTCTCAATAATAGAATTACAGGATAGCAATACGTTGCAAATATAGAAATAGTGGGACTTTTTTTTTAGCTCAGAATTGAGCCCCACACATGGTGTAAAATCTGTCCCATTTGAGGATGTGAGGAAAATAATAATATTTTGGCTGCTTGATGATGATGACCATAAGTTGATCATTGTGGTTGGTGTTGGGCGGGAATGTATGAAAGTGAGCTGCATGCTCCTTCTTCAGCTTTCAGGGGAATGACTCGGAAAAGAAAGTACATACGTACACGTCCCCGCCTCTCACACTTTGAGAATATATCTACAATGAATAATAGTTGGTGGAAACACGGGAACTTGTGGCACCCATTTAATTCCGATCATTCATTTCCCTATGGTACCAACAGCTACAACAACAACTGTACAGCTGTAATGATGACTGAGATGATGATGTTGATGACCATGTAGAAATGAGTTAATGGCAAGATTGTGTAGAGATGATGATGATTGTGGTCAGCGTTGCGCACAATTGAAGAAACATTTGTTGGGAGAATTGGAGGGATATGAAGATTAGCATGGAGGATTTTCCTTCCACGACAACAGCATCAACAAAACAACAGCAACAACAACAATAATAATAACAACAGCAACAACGACCACGGTCTTGAGGAGCTTTGGGTGCGTGTAATTATTATTGAGGCTACACACGGCTTGTGACTTCCACCCCTCGTGGCCTAGTGGAGGTGAAACTGTTTTGAGGAATTGGCATAGCTGGGAAGAGCCTGCCAGAAGGGATTTTGGAGGAATGTGCACATGATATATCCCCGCATAGTTCCCACTGCCTACCATTCCCTTCAGCCTCGGACAATTTCCCTAATTATTCGTGATGATTGGGCCTTAGATTGGAACTCTGTGGGCCAGCCAGAGCATATGGTAATCGGTCAAGTAAGTATGTGTGTGCCTGTGTGTGTGTGTGTGTGTGTGTGTGTGTGTGTGTGTGCATTGGAGGCAGAGTGTGAAGGATGAGTTTTGGAGTGTGAGAAGTAACGTAGTGCTGTGGGTAGGCCATTGTCGCCTCCCTATAGTTCTTCAGTATCATCATCATCATCATCATCAGACTTGACCAGGCTCACCCAAGGTGTTATGTGGGCATGTGGGTCCACTCATTGTTAAGCTGATGGGATGGGACCAGCATGTTGTGGAAGTATACATGACTATGTAATTACCATGATGATTGTGGTGGAGCCGTAAGAGTGCAGTGGGCTGGGAGTTTTTTTTCTGTTGATATTTTGTAAGTATTAGTGGGATCCACTGAATCCGGCGGCGGCGGCGTGCAGAGATGCAGAGGTTTAGATGATCCAACCCCGCTTACATTAGTTCTGCACCAGGCCCCATGAGAGTTTTTGTGACCGGCGCAAATCTTGACTCCTATGACTACTATGACAACAACAACAACAACAACAACTCGGCAACACACCGCAGAGTGCCCACAGGCGCACATATGCGACACCTTTCCTCGGTTTACGCAGAGTCATCCCAATGGGAGAACAATCTTCTTTTTTTTGTGAATGTATAGGATAAGATTCTGAATCAGCGGCATTATTGTCAGGAGTCGGTAAGTTTGAAAAGGATCATTTTGTTTAACCCTGCGGGATTCCGGCGAGGCATGGGAGGAGGATCGAATGAAATGAATTTGAGATTGGCACAACTGTTTTGGAGATTTCATACTCTGTTTCTCATCACCTTGAGATTCCATGTGCTGCTATTATGACTATATGTGACGATTTACTTGGTTTTTGTGCACAGGATGGAAAAGGTCGCGCGGTTTGGTTTTAGCTCACACTATTATTATTGTTATTATTGGTCAGGGCGGTGGTCATGATTGCTGTAATGTTGGACACTACCACCCGGAGTTAAGTACCTTTACCTACCTG
Organism: Pseudobourletiella spinata; assembly: GCA_009870155.1. Lineage (NCBI taxonomy): Eukaryota > Metazoa > Arthropoda > Collembola > Symphypleona > Bourletiellidae > Pseudobourletiella > Pseudobourletiella spinata. Next base: position 31,770 of record WJFA01000337.1, read on the forward strand.
CCTATATACGTTCTTACCTACCGCGCGGAAGATAGAATGTACATTTGGACTTGGACTCCCAAAAATTTCCCCGTCGTTATTATTGCAATCCGCTCACAGTCGCAGTCACACGCCCTCTGATCAGATCTCTCCTGAGAAATCTCAGTGTTCACATATGCCGTGGATGAGCTTCTTATGAACACTGTATAGAAAGTGTGATCGGGAGCCGATGGCTATAGTGGATTGGGGATGGATGTGCTGTGAGATGAAGGAGTGCGGGATCAAATCCATTTGTTTGTCGAGCGTGTAACATGGGCATTATCTTCTGGCCGGTATTTTATGTGCGTCTACAATAAATGGATGTTGCTCACTCACAGTGATGATGGGCACGTGAGGTGTGTGTGCAAGTATGTGTATGCACGTTCATGTGTATCTCTATGTGTGTTTGGGCGTGTGCATGTGTTGTATATATATATATATATATATATATATCTGCGAATGTTTGTGATGGAGGGAAAACTAGACCCGACCCGACATGTGATTCAGTGTGGATGATTTCTCAATTTTTTCACCCTACTACACACTACAGCTTTCATATTCACATGCTATGTTCATGTAGTTGTGTCAGAGTTTAGGGCGGATGGAAATTTGCAGTTATGATGTGATACACATCCCTCCCATGCTCCCTCTAACTGCAGGGTTGGTCAGGAGATAAGGCATGTATGTAGGAGAGGAGCAGGAACGGTTCTCGCTGCTCATCATCACACCGCAAGTCTCCAACGACACGGAGAGTATCTCTGCCCGGTATTACCACCCACGCAGCCTACTATCGTCAAGGTGTTATACCAGTAGCACCGTGCCATTCTTCCCATCCGACCTAACGGCTGACCATTATACGGTGGATTTTAGAGTAGAATATCCGTCGTGACAAGATAATGGTTTGAGGCGGGTCACACTTACTACTGCAGGTGATGACCGGTCTGCTTGCATGCGTGCGTGCGTGTGTGTGTGTGTGTGTGTGGCGTTGTTGGATACACTTGAGTTTTACTATTGAACTTGACATTGTTGCCTGTAGGATCTTGGTCCATTTTTTTCTGCATGTAAGATGCCAACGACGACCACATGAATTGTTGAGCACATGAGAGTTAGGGGGGGGGCGGGGCTTAGGCATGTGTATATCATGTATAGACTGGCTTGAAGAAAAGTCTCACTGACAACTTTCTGCTGCTGCTGCTGCTATTGTTGATATTGTTGTTTTTGTTGTTGTTTCATTTGATTTTACTTTGAAACAATTGAGCACACATGCGCATATATGTATGCCCGTGTACATGCATATTCTGCGACGAAGATCTGTTCGTAGGAGGAAATAGTCATTGGAGAAGCCATTTGAGATGCAATCATGATTACTCTAATAACATACCTGTTTCACTATCAGGCTTGTCCGAACTAATCATGAACACATGCTTGGTGACGTCGAGAGTCGAATGGTCGGCTAGCACGAGCTTGGACAGTTTGAGGGACAGACCGCACGTCGCATTACTGTAGATGGCTAAAAGACGGTTTGGATGAGTCATTTCCGTTTCTAGGCCAGTCTCACAGTTCGCCATGGTTTCTCATATGGATCCGTGGGGTCGGTGAGTTAGTTGGGCGGACGGAAGATGGTCCGCCATGGAGTTCCCAAGATGAAACAACGGAAATGGGTCCTTGTAGTTATTGTCGTTGTTGTTGTAATTGTTGGTGTGGGGATTGTTGATGAGAGAAATGATGGGGGAGATTATGTACGTATGAGGAGTGTAAGTGCGCTCGGGAAGTCAAGAACCGTGAAAGCGCTCCTTCGGCTCATTTTTGAAGACGGAAATTTGGACGGAGTAACTTCATGTGTGACTCTGCAAGGCTCTCGGTACTCCGCTATGTACTCTGTGTGAACGTTTAGCTCATTGACGAGTGTTTCCACGAGCGGAAATGTGGATTTTCCATGCTTCCTCGCTTATGTACGAAGAACATTACTTTTGGTGTGATGGGCTCGAGATATTATGATGATGGTGGGGTGCGTGAAGATGATGGGATGGATGGATACACACGCAGGCACAGACACAGACACACACGCACACACACACACATGCTCATTTTCTCTCTTACGGTTCTTCCTCCCTGTGTATATCTTTTGACGACTGTTACACATTTTAGAAAAGTCTTAGCCTCCGTATTCACGTGCGTCATGTGATGGGAAGTGTGACACTTGTAGGGCTGTACTTAATGTGTATACTGCACAGGTAACGGGGGGCTGCTTGACGGCTTTTTATCATTCTCATGCCTTACGTGCCTGATTTTCGGATCAGACTTCTTCTTCCACGTACTTTACTTACCCACTGTTATTTTACACTTCCGTGCCTGGGGACGCTCATCTGTCAGGCCAGAAAAGGAGCGGAAATACGAGTGGAGTTAGACAAAAGCGTACATACGCATGCTCATATACCCAAGCACACATACACATACATATACAAACGCACACACACGTATGCGTGCATACACGCACGTACGCAGCATGTATACATGCGTACCCACACATATAAGTATACACACGGACACACGTGCATATGCACGCGCACACAGATGTCCATGTACACACGAAAATATTAGTGTAATAATGTCTTGGCGGGTATTGGAAAGTCGGGCGATTAAGCTATGGGACTGTGTTTGAAATTTTAATAGCCGATAACCCTCTGACTGACTTGAGTATGGTAGTGACCATGGTGTCCAAGCTGTTCGGATTCACTTTGGAGGGGTACTGTAGACTGTCTACTGATGTTTAGGGCTTGAACAGCATGTTGTTGATGGAGGGTTTGGTTGGACGGGGGATCTGTCAAGTCACAAGACATAACATGGCCGTGTAATGATGTTTCAATTTTCCGTCATCCCCATCCATCCATATATATTCATACGATCCGTGAGGAGGCAGTTAAACGAGTGGATTTGCAGGCTTGGTGACAGCGTCTAGTCGCTGCCAATAACTTGAGAGTCCGCAGACATAAGTGACGGGATCCTGCTGGGGAATATGGAGTCTCTCCTATGGATTCCATCCGTGAAGAAGTAAGATCAAGCAGGCGGCAGTTCGCCATATATTATGCACGCATCCGTGGATACTCCACTACTGCTCCTCGGACGCACATGACTTTTGGCGGGAGACGACAAATGAGTTCGTCTGTATACTCTACACACTCACCTTCGACCGGGTGAGCGTCTCAGCCGTTGTTACTATTATTATGAAGAACCAGGACATATCCGCGACGAATAAATTCTTACATTGCGTACAGGCTGACTGGTATATTGACTTGTGCGTGCCTGAAATATGGGTCAGTCTCATCATCAACATACTTCCTTGGTGGAGGAAAATAATTTTTGGAAGAAAAGAGGAAGGAGCAAATGATGATGATGATGATCTTTTCGGCAATGAGGAACGCTTGTTCAATGTTCAGGTTAGGTTGAATAAGACACTGAAATTGTTATAAGCCTAATGGCGTACGTATTATGTATGTATGTATGTATGCATGCATAGGATTTCCTGCCTCCACCATTGACTCTGGGGAGACAGAGGGCATTCTCCATGGTCAGTTCTGCTTGGATTCTTTAATTGTTTTAAGATTACTTCCACTCCAACCGCAACTGCCTTGAAAATAACGGAGCAACGGCGTAGTGCGTAGATGATGATCTCACTCAAGAAATATCGGCCGCGGTTAGGAGCAGTGGTATCCCTCTACAGGACCGTCCTGCTCATCCTTCCGTACGAGTAAAGGAGGAACGGAAATATGTAACGATGTACTTTGATAAGGATGTTCATTTTGTTACTCCATGGTTTTTTTTAACTATAAAAACTTTGAGGAATACAACGACCGTGTTTATTACCAGCATAATAATTCCATCCTCCCACAGTCTCTTCTGTAGCTCGTAATATGAAGGCTTGCATAAGGCAGAATTATTCTGCCAGCCAACTTTGGCAGGGGACATTGTAGGGTTTGGGAAGGAGCGTATTCTTCTGATGATGCCAATGCTGCTGCTGCCGATGTTGATGATGATGATGATGATGATGATGACGATGTTGGGAAATGTGAGCCACTGGGTATGCACCCTCGTTGAACGCGATCCTATATGGATTGGAAGGTGGAACATGTCAATTGGAATTGGAACAGTTTTAAGGCTACATGTATATAGTCTGGCAGACGGTTTTACGTCCTGACTCTTCTGGTGAGAGTGTGACGCGACAACCAGCCAGCCACTTTGATATTCAGTCTGTTTGAGCCGGTACTAGTATAGAGTGGCACTCTTGTCAGGTGTCAGTCGTCAGTAGTGGTAGTAGTAGTAGTAGTAGTACTAGTGGTAGCAGTAGTAATTGTAATAGTAACAGAGGTAGTAGTAGTAGTTGGTGTCAGTCTTTTAAAGCCTGACTTGCCAAACTCGTAGGATGAGAGTATATAATAATAATACTGGTGCGAGAAGGGTCGTCATCCACGTCAACTCACTCCCTGTCAGACCCTTACTGACTATGCCACGCAGTACTGTGGTACAAGAAGGTATGCCAGCAGGGCCTATAACATTCAGTGAGGAAACGCACAGTGGATTCTAATGACAGATTGGGTCAATTAAAATCTTCATTAACAGTCGGAGGAGGAGGCCATGACATGACATTATTGAGTGTATGTGTAACTGGTTGGGGGGATTACATTTAAGTATGAAGGACGATCACGGCAGTGGTGGCTACAAAGAACGACCCACACGACGTGAGGCCTTTGGAAAGTTTATCGTCATTGTGCAAAACTATGAAGCATGTGTGTCAATAATTACTATTACTTTGTACAAATCAATTTGGCCGTAGTTGTACTACTCGCTACTTCTGTCCACTCTGGACTCGTCAGTATGTAGGGCAAATGGAAAATTTGTGGTGGTTGTAGTAGTTTTAGTATAATTTTAATAATAATAATAATGGGATGGAAGAATATGTGGGAGTTGCTGCAGTGTAACTACTTTGAGGTCATCATAGTGTGTGTAATGGGTGCAGTTTATGTCTGTGTGGTGATTGTGTGGGCGAGGATCTGTCTGGTCCGTCTCCATATTTTCCTTGTATCCTTATTTAATAGTAGGAAGCAATGTAGAAGAGGAGCCTTCTGGAATCTCGTCCAATCTCCTGCCTGTCATCTCAAAGAATAATTTGTGGTGGCATCCCAAGTGGTGGCAGAGTGTGGGGTCACTATTTACACCTCGTCTGGTGTGTGCTAGGAAAGTTTTTGGGGGGTGGGTTCTCTCATTGTTTTTATGTCCGCTCACATTCCCACCGGGGCTGGGACGGGAGCTCATCCGGCTTTCGCCATCAGAGCGATATGGATTGAAAGTTGTGCAGAAAAAGAGGCTGTCGGACTGTGTGAGATGAAGATGAGGCGGGGTTTGGAGTGGGTGGACGAGATGTGGAAGGCTCTCCACTCTGTGATTACTGTGTAGTGTGTGCTTGTGTGCATATAGCTTTCTGCAGTAGTGCAGTTGCTTGTTTTTCAGACTGTAAATTCTAATTTTGACTCCATCGACACTGACAATTATAGGGTTGTCCGTCATTATTAACCAGACCGCAATTTGTCGGCTCGCTTCTGATCCTGTCCCACACCGCGGTTATCATTACCATCATCATCAGTCACTCATCAAGGAATTTCCCCTCACTCCTTTCCATTTCTCAACGGCAGCGGCAGTAGCACCGTTTCACTGCGCACACAAAAATGCATACGCAGCACAATAGGAAAGCACACTGAACGAATATACACATTGCGCGTTAGGCTGCCGGAACGCGCGCTGGCCCCCCCCCTGTCTATCACTGACCAGACCACTTACTTATTACTATAGTGCAACTATATACGGCTCCACTGATATGAGCATTTAACACACTCTCCCGGTCGAACCGAGAGACCATTCATACATGCATGTAGGTAGGGATGGGGAATAGGATTGCGTAGTAGTAGTATTTCTGCTTTTGAAATAAATGTGGTGAAAAAGTCGAAATGATTTCCATTCAATAAGTTTTCACGCGTATATCCCATCTGGGTTGTGTGTAGGCGGTTCTCCCTGGTACGTGCACTACCCCTCCAATTACTAATTAACATTTTAATTCTTTCTTACTCCATCCCTCACATAGTTACACCTGAGAGCACAAAGACCGTAATGCACCTGGTCTTCCCCATGATATGTTATGAGTGGAAGTTTAGGCTAGTCAAACGAAGTGGATAAATTGATTGGGAGGAGGGACGGTTTTGGTGGTGGTGATCTGGTTGATAATTTCCTCCATGTATTTCATATGGTTTCACACTTATAGCTACATATTTTTACTACGTTCTTGGTTCGTATGTGCAGACTCAGGATGGAGTGGGCCGTATTACACATATGTATGTCGGTAGTGCAAAGATGGAGTGGGAATTGCAAGTAATTACTTGCTGCCTCTTATTGCAACGTCCACTACCGTTCCACTAATATTTTTTGGTGGAGGTGGAGGTGGTGAACAGGAACGAAGGTTCGGGCCACCTGTTACGAGCCTTTCTTAATTTGTAACACAAAGCAGGAGCCGTATCGAAAGTTCACTTGCGATTTCTAAAGGGTTAGATTTTAAATTGTTTCCGATGAACTCTGTGTATACAATGTCTACTGACTGAATGCGTTTGTTTGGTCTGAGAGAGCGGGAGAAGTGGTGTAAGGTAGGTAATCCATTTAGTGTGTAGGAATATGATCAGTGAGGATGAGGAGCGTGGATATCATCATGTGGCAGGGAAGCGATGGGAAATAATATTGAGGACATGGGGCATGCATGTAGAAGACGATGATGATGATGAAGAAGAAGAAGAAGTGTGCTGGTTCTTGCTGTGTAATAATATATTGGGATACGCCGTGAATTTTGAGATGTTGGACGACTCACGGGTTCCTAGTGGTAGTTGGTACTGCTAAAAGGCAGTATAGCCGTAATGGTAGTATGATCCTGCTCCACAATGATCATTCCGTTTGTGTTTACCTGCTCATATGGGAACCATTGACGTTCATCACAGGCTGTGTAGCTTGTGCATGAGGATTTCCAATTCCATTATCCCACCCAGCCCTATCGGTGGACTCTACACCCTCACTCGGTTCATCTGCCCATCTGTGAGAGGATGAGCAGGTGAGTTATATTGAGAGGAGGCTGTCATTAAGAGTCTGCTTGTGTGACAGTTTGCAAGTTAAAACTGCTCCGCTGTACAAACCATAACGGTGGTAGGGAAGACGTGTAACGAGAGTATGAGTAACGAGAGTTGGCAGTTGTACAGTAACTACACAACACAGACCTGCACACACTTACATAGAAACAACACATGGACAAAAGTACATACATATATAAAAAATACAAATGCATACAGGAGGGGAGAACTTGCACTTTTACATTTTCAGTCCGGCAGACAAGGTGATTATGACGCTGATGCCGGGATATTTTCCATGCCCACATAGCAGTAGAGCAGGATGCAGTGTGGTGTGGGAGGGGGAGAGCTTTGTTGACAGCTTTTGACTCACTGGGCATGTGGTAACTGTGTAGCAGTAGTGGTAGCTGTATATGCATAGTAACCGTAAGTGGGGGAATGAGTTTGGTGTGGCAAAGGTAAAAGCGGGAAGCTTGGGACGAGCCAAAGGGTAAATGCATGCCTGAAAACATGATGGACTAAAGGGGGTGGGGGTGCAGATCGTCCCATTTGCTCGTGTGCCAGAGGAGTCCACATAACTCTGTGTTATAATTTATTGTAAGTGGACGATGAGACAGGGAATGGCTGTTTAAAATGTACGGGACGGCTCATTTGCCTTTCATTAGGATAATCTAGTAGCGACGATGTGAACACAATCCGATTACAGATGTCCCACTCATCTTTCCTTCCTCCACGACGACGACGACGACGCCTGTCTCATCCGCATTTCTCTCCTATATTATTTGTGTTGAGAGGAGCAGCATAGCGGCGGAGAGTCATGTCATGCCTGTGACAGGGCACTGGCGTTCACGTACATGAGAATGGAAGTGTAAATCCTTTGCTTTTCCATTATTATTATTATTATTATCATCATCATCATCATTATTATTATGCAATACTGGGTAATAAGGGGAGGCAATGCATTGTAGGGAAATTAAGGACAGAGTTAGAGTGCGTCATTATTGTAGGTCATTTGTACACATTTGTAATACAAACTTTGTATTTGTGGGTGCTTCTGTGTGTGTGTGTGTTTGTGTGTGTGGAGTGCGTGTTTTGGTGCTAAGCCCCGTTTTTAACACTCTTCCGGAACAATTAATATGTCTAAGCGGACTGTGGGGTGACAGTATTAATAGTGGGGACGATCTCGAAGAAATTCAATTAGCATAACTGTGGTTCTACTCTACATATTATTCATGAGAGGGTGATGATGGGAGCCCCGCTTACATTGTTCTATCTATGTTTGTTTTTGAAAATGTATCCCTTCCTCTAGAGCATCCTCTTCAGATTTTCTCACGTTTCTTCTCTCCCAGTTGGGAAGGACCACCAGCACACCACCGCCGTAGGGTTCTTCTTTCTTGCCGTCATATGTCCTGTTTGTCAAATGTGTTGTATGTGTATATATACACTTTACTCGTGGCAGCTCCGAAGTGTAACTCATATAATCTGTCTTTTTGGAGCTGACTAATACGATATTACCAAGTGGAACGCACTGTCCATAGCCTCAGTCTCACACGCATATGGGGTTCTGTACACTACAAAGGAGATCCGCCTGAACCGTCTGTGTGCCTGTTCGCAGGTGACATATTAATCCAAACAAGATAATGATGATGATGCCGATGGATGTCTTATTGCGTTACAAGAAAAAAAATGAAGCTGGAAGACGAAGAAACTGTATATAGGGGAACCGTAGGTGTTAGTTTGAAGGCAATAACTTCATATGGTGTACACACTGCGAGTATGCATGGTGGTCGGACGCCGTGCAATTGGCGACGCCGTGTGAGCCTTTTAATCTTCATACAGGCGTATCGAGTTGGAATGCCGACACGGTATGGACGGGGCTGTGAGCACATCTGTGGGATATGATGATGGCATGTCTGTGTGTGTGTGTGTGTGTGTGTGTGTCTGTAAGGATGTCCCCCCTTAGGTAAGGAGAGATGTTGCGGTTGCGGGTGAGGAAGGTGTGTGTGTGTGAATGATATGATAAAGTTCATTATTAACACTTGTTTTAAGGGCATGAGGGTGGAATTACGGATTACGTGGAGTATTCTCACCTTATGAATTTCCTCTGGTCGCGTGTGTGCCCATATGGTATTATTCTGTGTGTATCCGTGAGCGGGAAAATGGGTTGTGGCACTCTGATCCGTGGTAAGTTGACTGGTGCGGTGGAAGCCCAACCTTTGTTGCCGTTGACCTGCTGCTACGACTACGCTCAAATTAGTTCCGATTCCGTGTGTACAAGTCCAGGGTGGCTTGCTGCAAGTTTCCATTGCTCACTTTTACTCTGGCGACGTCCACTGTTGTGAAGGCAGACCGTCGTACCGCCACCGTTGGTATTCCGCCTTCATGCTCTGTTCATGTAGGAAAGATATGAACCTTATGATTATCCTTTGGGTCTTTTTCCACCCAGGATTTATGATGATGGAAAGTAAATATAGGACTGACTGGCTGACTAACAGGGTGGGGTATATAGTGAGCAGATATATATCTCTGATCATATGGTATGCCACCACTATAGTCAAACTTCCATAATAACATTTTACCATCGTCATTATATGCAGTGGCTCCTTCTTTGTGAGTAAGTAAACTGGGGTGGGGTGGTAGTCTTTGGTAAAGTAAGGCAGGTCTGTATCATGTCAGTCAATGCTCCTGGCTTATTTACCTATATGTATAGATAGATAGATTGACGGTGAGCATATGTGTGTGTGTGTGTGTGTTTTAGTGATTGTGTATGCAAAGGAGACAACAAGTATGTTTTTTACGTCTGAGGAAAATAGTAGTGTATATCTCAGGCTGGGTTCATTGTTCGTGCCCATAAGGTACTAAAATAACAGTGTGTGTGTGTGTATGGGATTTCGCCTGATTATTTTCCTTTAGGTGTGTTGTACTACAAGAAGTGAAGGAATGAATGTCCTACTCCGATGTACGCTTATGTACGCAGTGGTTCTCATAATAATTGTCCCCGTCTTCGTCGTCGTCAGTCGTCAACAACGTAATGAATATCCCAATAATGACTTGTCGTTGATCAGGCGACGATGGAGTCGAATTTAACTTTATTACAGTAATAATAATAACAATAAAAAAGAATGACAAAACCTGATGTGTCTCACGTTCATCCGCTGCCGAGCCGATCCGGTTCACGCGGTGACGGTAGTAGTGTGAGTCGCCATGCAACATGCGACAGCGACTACGACAGTACGTAGGAACGGGAGACATGAAATGAGTGAAATGGGACCCTATTCAGTGTGAAGAATTATTTTCCCTCTAATATTCCCTACTTGTGTGTAGGAGTGAGAATGGTAATGGACCTTGCCGTGTATGTGTGTGTGTGTACACAGTTGCTACCACTCTGTCTCCGTCTATACTTATACACATGATTGTGCTCCGTACGTGAAGCGTGGAGCCGTTGTATTTCCTGGGAGATCAAGTTCAGAAATGGTCATATTGTAAGACCCTTTGTTTGAAGACGAAGAGCTGACTGACTGACGAAGGCGGGGTTGATGACGGAGAGGCTCCCATGAAAACTTGGAAATGGTTCATTTTCCCCATAGATCAAGGATAAATGACTCAAGATGGTCAAGAGATGCATGGGGTGATGAGGTGGGGTGAGGCATGTGAGCAATCGTTTTTGATCGACACGAGGGATATTATTGATCTGTGATCTGGTCGGTGGTGCTGATGGTGGAAGAAGTTGGAGGAATCTGGCAAAGTTGGAGCCAACCCCTCACTACCTCAACTTAATACAACTTTTGCAGTTTATGCTGCTGCTGCTGCTGCTGCTACTACTACTACTACTACTACCACCACCACAACGAGTTGTTAGTCTGAAAACCCAGATTTGACATCCATCACGGTCACGGCTTCCTTTTCACTTCCAGCCGCCATCAACCTATCCCTACACTACTGAGTGAGGATAACTTTGGGCTAAACGTGTATTATTATCAATATTCCTCTTCGTCCTCTTCTTCAAGTTGACTGGGGTGGATGAATTAAACTGCGGTGACTACATGCACTTGTTTTATCTTCTTGTATGTAGTTCTATAGGCTGGCCGTTGTTGGGCCCGTCTTTTCAGGGAGGATGCGGTCCTCTCTCATGTGGAAGTTGGTGAAGGGGCAACTATGCGGCATGATCAGCATGATCCCATAGAGTAGCCCATAGTGACTACATAGCGTATTAAGAGCCTGTTCGATAAGTTTTCTTCCTCTGCGAGTTGAGTCAGTGATGCGGTGGTTTTG
>WJFA01000338.1:0-43203 GCA_009870155.1 Pseudobourletiella spinata
GCGCTCCAAAGGGTGTCGGCGCTGTGCGCCATTGGCATGTGGGAAGTGTCCCTTGTTAGTCCTAAAAGTTATACATTTGGTTTTGTGTGTGTGTGTGTGTCTGTCATCCAATATTTGCCACGGTGAACATTCACATTATACAGTTTTCTCCAATTCCCACCAAGAGACCAAAGTACTATAACAATCACCTTAACAAGAATACTTGTGTTGTGAAATGGAATACTCATTTTGACTTTTAAAATAATCATAATTATCACGAGAGAGAATCCGACATGGCGGCATTCAGGGTAAGCTCCATATAATGATGATCTACTGCGAATATATATGTATATATATATATATATATATATACAAGTTATTTAAATGCTCGACATGAATCCCAGCTTTGCTACGGCATAGCACCACCATCACTACCCCTTCACACCAATTCTCTCGTCATTACAGCTCATTTCACTCCCATTTATCCTCCTAGACATGGGGATCGGAGACATTGATTGAAAATACCCGGGTCCCACCGGGACCCTGAGCCATCGGAGTTTCAAGAGGGGACCCTCTACACATGTACACGTATAGTCCTTCTACATGTTAGACATCCTGTGACAAGAGCAGACGGAGTCGGGCACCAGAGAAGGGGGATCCATAAAAGGGATAAAATAACGGCCCTTTATGACCCTACCATATAGGGTTGACGGGACAAACGTTCGTGTAGGAAACATCCCATATGTGTGTGTGTGTGTACCTATTCGGCCCGAATTTTTCTACAATATGGAACAGGTTTGGAAGAAGCTCCCCTCTCACGTCCGCGTCCCACATGTTTATTACAGAAATCCCTCAGAAATCTTCACTTTTCCCATCCTTTCTCCATTACACTCAAATCCCTGCCGCTTCCATCCCAATGCATTATCTCCACTGACTGTCCTCAACTAAAGGGAACACAACTTTTCTCCATCCTGGTCACATGTAACTCCTCAACAATGTTTTCCCCCCGGTTGTTTCCCGGTCACCAAGTTCTCCCCCTCCCTCCGCTGACCTGGGATGGGATAGCCGTAAAGTAAGTACATAAGACCCGGGATTTTTGGAAAGTTGAAAAATGTTCTGAGAAGTTTACTATATAGAGTAGACAATCCTAGACAAACTGGTCTGTACCGAGGCTGCCTCCTCGTTAGCGCGAGGCAACCCTACTCACCACATCCCAAGTTGAAGTTCCATAATATCCAGCAATGTCCTAGCCCATGAGAGGATGAGAGAGAGAGAGAGAGAGAGTGTGTGTGTGTGTAATTAATTAACTTCGCTAGCATGTTTCTCCTCCCCGTGGCCCTCAGTAATTTCCGTCAGAATCTCACGCTTGTCCTTCAAAATACTCTCCGTCTGTGCTGGAGCAGGCTGGGGAAGATCCTTGAGGTGCTTCCCTACTCCTTCCTCACCACCCTCTGCCACCATCATCATCATCATCGTCATCATCTCATCCTCAACATGATGGAGAACCTGTTCCGGTGAGGGTGTCCTAATCTTCGTGGCTAAATCTCGGCTCAGCCTCACTTCCAGCTTGTCCTCCTTGTCCCGAGTTACCTCCAATATGTCCTCCTTCTCCTTTCCCACACAAGTCGGCTCTCCGGATTGGAGGAGTGTGGACTTCACCTTGGGTGCCTGCGGGAGGAATAGGTTTGAGTAGTCTGTTAATTTCTTCGGCTGCTGCTGATGTTGATGATGATGATGCTGTTGGACCCCGCCGCCGCCGCCGCCGCCCGCTTGACTCAGTGTGGGGTGCTGGAAGGGATTGATAGCCTGGGGCGGGGACCTTTTCTGGTGATGCTGTTGGTGGTGGTGGTGGTGGTGGTGATGGTGATGATGAGCTCCTCCGGGAGCTGCTGGGGACATGGTGAGATTACTTCCTTGAGTCCCTTGCTGCTGTTGTTGTTGCTGCTGTTGTTGTTGTTGTTGTTGCTGTGGCTGCTGCTGATGGTGTGATACGAGTGCCAGCGGCGGGGTTCGGGATGGGCTCTTCATTTTTCGCCGCGGTGATGCGTGGTTGGAGTCATAGCCGTAGCAATGGAAATACTGCTGACTCTCAGGATCCCAGTACGGCGGCTGAACCGGGTATGGATTCAAATCAAGGACGTGGCTGTGGGGGCTTAGAGTCCTCGTCGTTCCAATTTGCGTCTGGCCAATCGGGCTGCTATTCCTCCGTGGGCTCCGAATGTGACTTGGACTCACTGCGGGTAGAAGCAGACGAAGGGATTGGGGAAAAAATGCAACAGCAAACACAACAACAACAACGACAACAACAACAACAACAACAACATTGGCAACGACAGGAGGAGAAAACCACTTAGAGTTATTCATGGTGAATGGAAAATACTCTCCTGACGGCAGAGGAGAGAGTATTTCCCATTGGAATATACGGCTGGCTCTGTGCGTGAGCGCGTGGCTGGAGAATTAGATGTGGGGGAGCATAAAACTTTTCATATACTTTCAAGACCATTTGAGGGAAATGGGGAAAAGAAACTTTTTGGACGACCCTTCACTCCGCTCCAACAGTCTATGTATTTATATACATAGATATACACATATATATATATATATATATGTATATATATGGGGGAAGCGATTGGGAGTCAAGTAAGGACTGACGGACGACTGAAGGGAATTTCTCCCTGTCTGGGAACAGCATACGGTACGGTCCATGGTCCACGTTGGAAATGTATGCACGAAGACCCGGGGGCGGAATCCCGGGGGCTTTTATAGCTCAAGCTCAACACAACAAGAACAATAAGAAGACGGAGGGGGAGGACGATAGAGGTCTTACGAAAGTGTGTCGGTGGGTTTGTGGCGGAAATCGATCTGAGATGCCGTGTAGGACTATTCTGGGCCGACAAGGAGAGCGTTCCATAGTAAGCAATCCGCTGGGTCGAAGTACCTGTCCAAGGAAATCATCACATGTTAGTTTTTCCACACTTCTCGTCACCTTCAATTTAGTAGTAGTCGTAGTCATAGTAGTCGTAGCAGTAGAGACAGGGCTCATGTAGGGTCCACCTCCCCAGCCATAGTACTACGGAGGACATGACTACAACTCTATATTGTAAGTCTTTTTATGGCACCGTCTCCCTGGATCAGCAATTTAATTCGATGATTATTACGCCCAATTTACGGGGAGGGAGCAGGGAGTACGTACGTATGCACACGGGCTCTCCATCATTGATTGTACCACGGTGGTAGTAGTCGTTGGAGTAAACTCGAATGAACTAGTCTCACCGTTGCAGGAGTTAGTGTGGCTTTAGTCAATTTCCCCCACACTTACGTACATGTGTACACCATCTACATATGTACATCCACACAGTAATTGCCCCCTTCACAACTCCTAGGAGCCAACGAGGTAGTTAGCTTCTTCCTCTATGGGTCCCCACATTATTATTACCGCTCACTTTTTCAAAATGGTAGGAGTGAACGGCTCACGGCTCCTACAGGCTCACTCCTCTCAACTTTTCAGGCTCAGAACAAAGAGACTCATCGACCCGGAATCCCTCTTCTGTACCCACGCAAGCACATTTGGAAAATATGAAACATTTCCCGCTGCCACACACGCACATACACACACACACACGCCCATAAAAACTTTTGATACATGAACACATACACACACACACAAGCACACACACCCATAAACACTTTTGACACAAACACACATACAAACACACACACTCACACACACACACACTCACACACACACACACACAAACACTTTTGACACACAAACACACACACACACACATAAACACTTTTGACACAAACACACACACGCGAATTCAATATGTACATCAACTCCATTAATCATTTATGCAGGACTGCGGGAGTGCAAGGTCTCTCGGGCTGTGAGAGACTGACTGACTGAGTCGCGAAATTTCATGCAGATTAAACATATGATCCTCATACAAACAAGCTCAAATGATGATAGTCCTCATGGACTCAAATTTCCATACGATTAGAGCACCAAGGTTCTCCATCCGATTATCCATATGATTTACATCTGATTGCATGCCGTCTGACTTGGGAGCTGGATGTAAAGTTTATAGACTCTATATTGTATACATGTGTGAGGAAAAGGGGATGGAATTGAGATGATTGCCGGCTAGACAATTTTCCGCCTTGTAGAATCACATCAAAGAAGATGGGTAAGGGGGGGGGGAAGAAAGAGAGATTCCAAGTGAACAGGATCTGAACAGAGGCGGGGAAGTTACTCAGAAAGTAATTAATATGTCTGTCAGATTAGATGCGGAGGAGGGAGTTATTCTGAGGGAAATCAGTGCGGCTCCTCTGTATGCTTTCCCAACTGACGTGGAAGGTTAAAAGAGAGGAAGTGACCTTTTCCGCATATTTTTAACCCAGGGGAAGTGGTTTCTAATGGCGCATTGTCTGAGGCCGTTGGAGCGGAAAATAAGTTGTGTGACGTTGGCACAGAGAGAACCTCCTGCTCCGCGCGCTCATTCCCGACCATCTGCACGTTAATGCCTGCGGGTGCGGAGCGGGGGGGGACAGGGGTTGGTACAGCGGCAAATGGAACTTTTCATTCATCTCAGAGGGGCTCCAGGCCGCGATGGAAATGACCTACCCCATCCATTGTTGAGGAGGCGATGGAGGAGGAGGAGGAGGAGGAAGAGGAAGAGGAGGAAGAGTTTCCCCGCTCTCGGAATTGGATTGGAATGGAAATAAAACTTGGAGGATTGGAACAACTGGTTTGAATCCCACTTCTTGAAGTATACACATGTGACAGTCTAAAGCCTCCGAATATTCCCGCCGCCTCCTTGGAAATGAGATGTGTGGGCTTATGGATTGAATTTTGTCAAAGTTAACTCACTTCACCAATCATCTCATAGTTCTGTGAGCTCAAGTCCCGACACTCCTCCTCCTCCCACTTGAGCCATCCTTGTGCACCCTGATTTCGAATCTATAGCTTCAAGCTCATCACAGACCTTGCAGGGTGAAAGGGAGTGGAAGGCTCGCGGATGAGCGCTCATGAGTCAGTCAATTCATCAGTTCGTTAGCTCTCGCTCGCAAATGACATGGGGCGGCAGGGGCGGAGGAGGTTTGTTCTTCTGCACCGAACCAGGGAGATTCCATCCCTGCGGCTCTTTTCATCCCGCTACACTTGAACTCTCCACCTCCATCATATCTGGCTTGATGATGACCTAGGGAAAGCGGTGGTGAATTAGCCTTGGGATGAGCCGGGTTGGATTGGATGAGGAAAGGGTAACTGTACGCCGCCCCCAGCCGTCGGAATCCTCTCGCTTCACTCCACAAACAAATCCACATCCACTACTGCACTGGACTTTACAACTTTCCCAACTGGCATCATTTGAGCTCGGGCACCGAGGTTCCGAGGTTACAGTGGGAGCTACGTGGAGTAACTTCCATGGTTTCCACTCCGCTACCTTGGGCACCGTTGTATGCCCACGGGCAAACCGGATTCGCTCTTCCCACTAGTTGGATATTTCCGTCATTTAGTCTCTCGCAAAACTCCAAGTATTTGCTCACAACTCCATGTAGCCTCCGTGGAAAATAATCCCAGCCTGATGCATGTTGGAATTCTCGGCTGAGATTTACCATGCGGAGAGACATTGGGATGTCTCTCCGACAACTGTTTCCCCCCCCCCACCTCATGTTTGAGTGAAGTGAGTGCGGTGGAGTGGTGCCTGTTGTTGGGAAATATCCGGCCTCCTGTAGGAATTTACTCGGAAACCGCCCGTGTGTCACTGTGGGAAAAGAGTTCCGGGGGTTTTTTGTATGGGGGAAAGTCTTCCCACATGTACACAAGCGCAGGATGGCGGCATCCACACTACTGTGAACCACATGACTGCGGTAGAATCCACTCAGGAAGGATACATGTCACACGTCCAAATCAGCTACAATATCCCAGTCGTGGGGTCACGGCCGCTGCCCTGGCTTCTTGGCTTGTGCTGTGTAGCGGCCGTGGTGGATATGTTCACCACAGAGGTCTTGCTCGCACGGGCGCGATCATCATTGATCATGCATAATCCAGGGTCGTCTCGCCGGACACCCAATAGGGACGACGTATAAAGGTGATGGTCGGTAGCAACGCATGAGGTGAATGCATTTCCATACTGGAGTGTTTACACGACTCCATATCCTAAACCATCCATGGCACTCTACAGTGAAATCTCCGTATAACGGCCTTGTATAACACGGTCATCTTGTTATAACGGCCAATTTCTCGTTTCCCGTCATTACTTTTGCCGTGTGGAATTTTCAAGGCTTATAACGGTCTTTTCTTATAACGGTCTTTTCTTATAATGGTCTTTTCTTATAATGGTCTTTTCTTATAACGGTCTTTTCTTAGAACGGTCTTTTCTTATAATGGTCTTTTCTTATAACGGTCTTTTCTTATAACGGTCAAATCATCTGGATCCCCTGAAGACCGTACTAGGGAGATTTGACTGTACTACTGACGTCATGGGGACCAACTACGCAGGGATTTTCAAGTTGATCCGGGGCGGAGCTGAGTAGATGAGCTTCCCAGGCTCCTCCCCACTTGACAAATAAGTTGAAGAATTATCCGTCGTCGCTACGTCTCCGTCATTTGTCCGAAATTCTAAAAGTTTATTGAGAACAATGGGGCGGCCGGATTGGTCGTTCCTTTTCCCATGGTCATATGTGCGCTTTAAGCCGATGTAATAGTACGATTGTGCGAGGATTGATCCAAACTTTGGCCGTGCTCTACGACTACGACGACTTTCTCTTGGAGGAGAAAGCAATTTAAACTTTCTCCGCTCATACCTTCCCTCATCATCCAAGGCATTTGAGATTTTTGCAGTCGATAAGTCCACCTCCAGTCATCTCGCCAATTTAGGTGGAACAATTTAAAGGAGAGAAACAAGAAGGTTTCCCGCCCCACCGTAGTATCCCGCGCGCCTTAGCGTTGGGAAGTGGGATACGAGGCTATTCCAGCTTATGAGGTTGTTGGCACGCCTCAGCTCCGGTGCACCAGTGTGGGGAAGGCCACTACTACTGCTGCTTCTCCTGCTCCTTGCTGACCGGGGGTTTTATGTCCCATCGTATATCGTGTAATCTGCTAGAGTTCCCCGAGTTTCCCAAGTCCATCTGCAAAGTCAGGGGATAGAAGAAGAAGAAGAAGAAGAAGAAGAATATTGCGAGCTCACTCCGAGTCAAAAACTTCCCACTTGGCAGAATGGAGCATCCGCTCCACTGACAGATTGCCCGAGTGGGGGTTGTCGACAGTTTGGATGGGTTCACTTTATGAGTTTGCACAAGCTCTCCGCCACATACATAATACTTGTAGTACCAAGGAGTCCGACCCCTCTGACGTATTACTTGCCAGTGCATTCGACTGTGCCTACTGAAACCGTGGCTAAATGATTACAGCCTGGACCGGCCGGAGCATTTCAGCGAACTGTCACTCACTGCAATAATGGCAAATGGCTTGACCCACTGTGATGATGTCATCAAGGTCATCAAAGGTTAGCTCCCGACGTTGGAAGCGGAAGGTCGTCCATCATCTCCAACATTATAGTGAACTCAATGCCTTCTCCGACTTACGTTTTTGCTTTACAGGGATGCCCAATTCCGGGCTACGACCCAAACGATTGGCCCATGCTTATCGGCATATTAGCAGAAATTGAATAAAACCCGGAGAAACCAGAGCACGGCTAGACACCGGAACCCCGTTAGCCCTGCTGTCCTGAAAAGTTACCAAAGTGTGTGTGGGGGAAACATCCGCAGAGCTCTTGACATTCTATGGGATCATTTTGAGGATCCTTGGCACGATCCCACAGATACAGGACGAGAATCTCCCCGCTCCGCGTAGTAGACATCTCGAGGCGGCGGGGGGCGGGGAAACCCGGGGAACATGAATGTGTACATGTTTTTTTCCCTGGAAGTCTAGCAGCAGATCCTGCGCCATCGGACTTGTGAGTGGATGATGAAGGAGGTCATGTGAATATATCCCAGCCCACCCCTAACTCTCCTCCTTCCACACTGAATAAACAAGGGCTTTTATAACCAGGAGAACACTCTCCAGCCCGGCGCGTCCACGGCAACCCTGCTACACATCCATCATTCACAAAACAATCACCAGAGACCAGGAGCTCCGGCTTAGCGTCATGAAACGCCCTATCCGCCCGTCCACACGGGCGGGCCTGAGTAATGAATAAGGTGCGGAGCCAGCCAGTCCCCTCTCCAACTTCCCCATTTAGCTAATAAGAAAATGAGGGGGAGCCGGACCATATTATTCCCATTTCCTCCCACTCCACTTGGCGGGACTACTCTGAGAAATTAAGGCTCTCACAGCGTTCGTGTGCTACCGTGTAGCCAGTCAAGTTCCATATCCCACCGTGACCTTCCCATTCTAGCCAGCGGCGGCAGGAGCTTGGCGTTAGTCTCCTGAATCAGATGACTCCCAACTGTAGTATGCTCAGCACTTCCACGGTCAGGGTACGTAATCGCCGGCCGAATCTGTCGTAAAAATATTTGCTCGCCGTACAATCTCTGTCCGCAGATTTTTAGGACATGTACGGGCGGGGAGGGGCCTGTCGGTGGGGATTGTCTCACTTCCTGTACAGTAATTTACTTGGGTCAATTAAAAGAGACGACGTCCCTTTCCTTGACACGAGTTTCCAAGGAGCCTGGAACGGTCGGCTCGTGTTTTTCGCTTGTAGCTGGATGATTGTCTACGTGTGTGCTCGCACTACACTTGTCAGTATGCACGCATGAATGTTCTTCCATTTGTATGTGTGTGTGTCTACGTCCTTGTGTACATGTGTGTGTGTGTGTGTGTGTCTACGTCCTTGTGTACATGTGTGTGTGTGTGTGTGTGTCTACGTCCTTGTGTACATGTGTGTGTGTGTGTCTACGTCCTTGTGTACATGTGTGTGTGTGTGTGTCTACGTCCTTGTGTACATGTGTGTGTGTGTGTGTGTGACATGTGTGTGTGTGATGTGTGTGTGTGTGTGTGTGTGTGTGTCCGTGGAAGTGGACTGTGGACGATATGTGGGGAAAGGAAGCTATAAAATCCGTATGATGTCGCATCCGCACAAATTCTACTGTGTAGACTAAACCAAAAAAGGGCAGGACGAAAGCGGTGCGGGGGATGCGAGCAATGAAGTGGGCGTTGAGGTGGAGAAGACGGGGCGACGTGTAGCAAAATTGTCTGTGTACATGTATGAGGGCTCTGTCGTCGCCGCGGTAGCGGAGCCCAAGTAACTTGATAGCATATGGAATGAAAAAAATAATTGGTGGAACATACATGGGGGATGCATATATGAACATATACGGAGTCTTCCCACCTCCCCCACCCCCGGGATGAAAGCGACAGGAGAGATATGGTTGAGCAGAGAGGAATTCTGTAGACGGACCACATCCAATTCCCAGTCGGGATTTTTCGGTTTCACTTTCTCAACGCGATCCATGAGGATGTCCGCCTTCCGCCGTTCGCCGCGGCAGGCTGGGAGGAATATATGACGCAAGACCCTCTCTTCTCGCAATAGCACAGTCACGCTCCCTTTGCTCACAAAGAAGATTATTATGGAGGGCTGCCATAGATTTGCTCCTCGTGCCTGTACCCTCATTCCCTGGCCGACCAGAACTCCGTCACTCATCCCGCCGACTGACAACCGCTTCCGAGAGTTCCATGGAATGGATGGATGTATTTGTAAAATAGCATGTAAGATGTATACTACTTTGTAGTTTGCCTACTCGTGGGATACGGATGGTGGAAGATGCAATCATGGTAGGAGGACTTGGCTCCACCCCGCCATGGACAGCCAACGAGCTACCATATGGTTCCCTTATAATTGGGCAGAGAGGGACTCATCAGAGCCCTGGAAGGATTGGATTTCCTGGAGATTTCCTGGAGAATCCTTCTTTGTTTTTCCAGAATTCTCCTCCTTTTCACTAGCTCGGACCTCCATCCATGGAGAGACATTATTCCCACTTGGAAAAACACAGTGATTTCATCAATTTCCCCAGTCCATCCCCACACCCACACCCACCCACGCAAGAGGGCAGTGTGTCTGGAGCTGAATTTTGAAGTTGACAACTTTGTTGAACGTCGTGGCTGCATGAGTGGGTGGTGGGATGCACGGGATGACGGATGGGTGCATCCCACATTCGACATTCGGCTGTGAAGGATGGAATGTCACTGCAGTGTGTGCACACTACGAAAGTACGAGCATAGACGGGGGCTCATGGTAACATTCATTGGATTCGGGAGCAAGTTTTTGTCGGAGCGGGAAGTATTTCAAATTCAAATGGGGAGCATACCCGGCGGAGAATAAGTGTCATAGGGAGTTGATGTATATGAGTGTAATCGTGAGGGGATGCATGGAGTGGGGCCCCGGGGACCCCTCCCAAAATTTGACAGCTGTTATGACGGCTCGTGGGGCGGGGGGTGAAATTTGAATTTGTACCCATCATCCTCGCCGCCGCGTAGGGTGGTGCTTCCCCCAGAGGATGGAATCCTCTGCAATTTAGCTGGATCATTTCCTATGTGCGGAGTGTCGTCCTCATCTCCACCCACTCCGACGGAATCACCATAGAGATCCAAGTATTTACATGTGTAGGCATGAATGAGTCATATCTGAGAGTCATTTTTATGCCTTTCCCCCCCGAGGTCATATCCGCTCTGTCTGTCTCTGAGTGGCACTGGCGGAGCCACTTTATGGGCGGGATAATGGGTGAGGGCCTTGTACAGTCAGGATCCGTTCCAGTAGTTGAACCACCAAAAGTGAGCCAACATTGGGAAAAGGGACAGGGCACCGAGATACGATACATAAAGTCTCATCCATCATGTTCCGTCCAGAGTTGAGCGTCAGGCGGATCCGCAAGTTTTCCCTGCAAACTTTTTTGTCACTTCCCCACCCGGACGAGATGAGGACTGGAGCGGAGGAGGAAGGGAAATCAGCGAGGGCGGACCACCATTTTCCGGCCAGTTCCCCAGTTATTGCACCCCATCAAAAATGTATCAAGTTGGTGGGGAGTTGCTCAAAGATAGCCTGTTCAGCACAGATTCCCGATCATCATCCTCATCATCATCATCATCATCATTGGACTCTCCCCTTGAACGGAATCCTCCGTGCGAGAGATCTACTGTACACTTGTACGTTGAAGGAGACCCCGTGTGAGCCAGGTGGGCGGAAGTGCGGAACGGAGTTCCCGACCATATAGCATTAATATTATGGCGGTGGTGTGAGGGTGACTGTGGAAAAGATGGGGCGTTAAGGCGCGGGCGGTGGTGGTGAGGTGGGCCCAAAGCGCTCGTATCTTCCATTATTGTCCCTTCCCCGCTGTTCCGTGTACTTCCCGGATAAATAGTGACATTGCGTAATATGATGCTCAGTGAGTGAGACTAGGCTTTACGTCACAGCAGCAGCGGCTGAGCCACATGACCCACCAGGACGGACGAGGAGGACGACAGGGCAGGGCACAATATGGTCGTGTTGGAGTGGAGCTCTGAGCTTGAGCTCAAAAAAAAAATCGCTACCTCTCACTGCGGGAACAGAACGAAATGACTCTTCTCGCTCACTCTGACTCTGACAGTGACTTAAGGACACCCTTTGCATTCAAATTACCCGCTCCCGCCCCGATATATTTCCCAATGTGAGGAGCTGGGGTAGCCATATAGGGGATCTTCTTTCTTCTTCCTCATTCTCAAAATACATCTTCCGACTTTGCACATCTCTTCTGTGTAAATAGGCCATTCCCTCCACCACCACTGTCCGCTCTCAAGTCACGTCGCACATGAGCGACCATGAAAAGCCTCACAATTCCTCCCAATGTCACACACACACACACGAGCGCATCCGGACACGCTGTATACCTACACATGTCTGACGACACCAGGCTGACGGGAACAGATACACATGCAATTGCACACACACACACACACACACACTCACACACTCACTCACACACGGCCGCGTCCACTCATGGCTACGCACACATGCATACATTCAGCAAATCGGCCTGCGCAACTACGCACTAAAGTATGTACACACATACAATTAGCCATCCTTGAAGTCGTTCTAATTAAATTGCTGTACAGGCAAGACGTCGTTCTCATTCTGTGGGCGTCTGAAACGCATAAACACGTAGCATTACGTCGTAGCCACACGCAGGCTCCTCTCCTCGAATAACCATGAATCTAGCAGAATGAAATGAAACCAACCACGCATCCTTTCCATTGCTGCAGATTTCTATGAACATTCATAGGCAAATTCAGCCTGGCTGACACTCCAATCTCACATTTGACATCATCGATTTAATATTGATATCAACTGAATTCCTCCGCCTGGAATTGTCATCGCCATGTTCATTTTTCAAAGGGAAGTGGAACTGGGGGTAGAAACGTTGTTCGCTGAACAGCCTGCACCGACCTTACAATGCGATTAGATTACACACACACACACACACACACTCACACACACACACACACACACACACACACACACACACTCACACACACACACACACACATCAAAAACTCACACACAACGTTAAAGATCCTCGTCGGCTGCAATTAAATGATCGGTACGATAGTTATAACCTTTCACATTTCTACTACCACTTGAATTACACTCTCATCCCGCCTAACTTCCCCATCTATGTCCACAGTGCGCATTCCCAGCGCATAATTTATGAGCCCTCTACCTCAGAGGACAGCGGACGGGAGGCTATATGCAGGAGTTTGTGGTCGCAGCGGCTCGTTTCCCCGACCTCCATCAGCCGTCGGTTTGGATAAACAGTGATGCGGAGGATGAAGTGAGCAGTAGTAGCAGTACTACTCCAGGCGGAGGCACCACCACTGACATATGCATGGCTGCCGAGCGGCCACTACTACAACTCCACATGCTAAAGACCCCAGGTGCATGCCAATGGGGGGATGGAAAGTTTGCAACATCAGCTCAGTCAGACCTATTCATTCATTCCACGAGTGGACCGTGAGTCCAAACGGCACTGGACGATACTCCTCCACACTCAATTTATCCTTCTCTCCCACCACCAACTCATGAGAGTTGAGAATTGATGCGGCCGCACGCTTTCAGCGTAAATTACTCGTCTTGTCCATGAACCTCCCATGATTGCCGCAAGGTCAACACTGACTGGGGGGAGGGGAGCCAACTGAATTGAAGGAGATTAGGAGCCTGCGGATTGGGAAACCAGCAGCAGCACTACTGCTTCACCCGGCCCTACGTGGGGGAAGAGCACATTAAGTAGCCTCCCCGTGAAACTTTCTTTTTTCTCAAAATTAAAAAAAAAAAAAAAACTAGAGTCTTCCAAAGACATAATTTTCATTCCTTCATCCATTCTACTCGTTTCCCGGGCACCTCAGGCTCATGTGTGCGTATTCATATGTACATATATACTGTGTACTACTGCCATTTGTCCATGAGGACCACGGTGCAGCAGTGGCTCCTTTAATCTTCCTGTTCACCCGACTGTGCAGGCGGCACCATGGAGTTGGCCGGGAGGCGGTGGTGGTGGCCCCCAAATAAATTTTATCATAGCACCATCCCCGTGTACGGGATCATCCCCTGAAATCCCTCCACTAAATTTATTGATAGTTTTTCTTCCATCTTGCCAAAGCCCACCGGCTCCTCCCGTCTACTCAAAGGAGAGCGGAGATAGGGACGTTCCGCTTGGAGTCCAGGGAAAGTTCCAGAAAATAAGATCCATTAGCGTCATGCCGCCGAGCCCCATTCTATTACCTCCCCTGTGAGATCCATGAGCCGGAGCACCGTGTACACTGTGAGCCACGACGTACGGCTCATCCGAGCAACCAAGTGGTACAACAGACGCTCCTCATGATAATCATGCCTTCCAGTCCATTCCCAGGTAAATAAGTTTCACAACATCAAATGTCCGTGCCGGGTAGGTACGGGAGATGGGAGGTCCCAGTCCACCTCCGTAAGTCCGCTCCTAATGCAATCCAATGACTTTCAATGTGTAATCTCACACAGCTTAGCGAAGCGAAACTCCGCTGACTCTTCTGACCTATAGCAATAATAAATGTGGAGGGATAGATAGTTCATGTGTGTGTATGTCTCTGTGTGTGTGTGTGTGTGTGTGTGTGTGTGTGTGTGTGTGCGTGTGTGTGTTTGTAGGTAAGTATTTGCGAGGAAAAGTCTTTGGAATGTAATCTTAATTGGATTCCCGACCACCACCACCCTCAACCATACATGGCCATATTGTCTTTAGAGATAGAAAAAGAGTTAGCCGGAGACGACGAAGATGAGGAGGGGGGAAAGAGGAAAAGTTAATCTTGGACACCGAAGAGTGACGGGGAGAGGGGACAATGGGGCTTACAAGATGTTCCCCATCCTGGCTTTCCCACTCCCCACCGACGGACGGATGAGCACCTACACGCAGTTATGTGGCAGCCGGAGTGAGAGTGGGAGTCATTGTGAGCAGTCTCCAGTCTCATCTTCAACCCTTAATCCCACTCCTTTTAGATCCCCGGCTCAGTCACTTCAGCCAAGCAAGACAAAGGAGGGGAGGCGAACGTTAATTTAGCCTCTCTGGCGGGCCAAGCATCAGTTATTATTAGAAGACTTTTTCTCCTCCAGAGAGAGGGTTTCCATCCTCCGCTATGCTGTACTGGGCTGAGCACTACTGTGGGGATTTGTGGTGAGGAATTTTCCCAAAATTTATTCACGACTGCTCCTTAATTCCAACGGAATTCGATCCCATGGACTACTATGTCACAGATGGGGGGAAGGCGCGCGCGCGTGTGTGTGTGTGTGTGTGTGTGTGTGTGTGTGTGTGTGTGTGTGTGAATAAGTGTATGGATGAGAGTGTAAATTTATTCATTGCAAAAGCCACGTCTTATCGTATACCTTCGCTATCCCCGCCGCCCATAAAACTTTCCACTGCCGAAACTACCACATGGGATCAACAGTTGCTGCATCCATAGCACAGCTGCGGTAGTTCAAAGAGCCCAACGTGCCCCACTACTGGCGGCCGCTTGGAACATATTAACCACTCTCATCTAATTTCCCCGCCACCCTGTCCTTCTGGTCTATAGTGAGCACACAATGGAGCTCCATCCGCCAGCCCCGCGCCTTCAGTCCCTCCCCCCCCCCAATAGCGCCATAAATATGGAACGTTCTGGAACGAACATTAAAAATTGAACTGTTGTGGGAAGCTGCGGGGGGGGAGTTGGGTTGACTTGGGTCTTTGTCCCAGCCTCTCATGCCCACTGAGCCAAGGACTGGTGGGGCCAATTTATTACGCGTTCCATTCTTCCAGAACGAATTAGTGGGAGTAAAGTGTCTCCGCAGGGGGGCTAGAACTACGGTGTACAACGAACGTGTAGAAAAACAGCGGCGGGGAGTGGCTGAAGAAACTCGCACACAAGTTTGACCTGGATCATTCGAATATGTATATATAGTGCTATTACGTAGGGGATTGGGAGTTTGAAAAACTTTGGAATAATAGTAGGAGGGTGGGAGGGCGTCTTCGAAACTGATTGGGAAATAGGAGATGAGCGCAACGCAAGCGTCTCCGACCACTTGCCTCAGTGTTTTTAGCATTATATGACCCACTGCAATATCATATACTTAGCCTACAGCATTACACTCAAATTATGTCTAGTTTCCAAGGCGCTCCACTTTTAAGTTTTACCAAAACAATTTTTGGGGAAAAACTAAAAGAAATTTTTTTTTAATTTTCATATAATTATTTCATGTTTTAAGAAATATTGATGCTAAAGTTCCTCTTGGAATGAAATTAACTGGCTCAGAATTATTGCAGAATTTAACAGCTTCAGCCATCCCGTGAGAAATGTGTCTCAAGTAATTCCAGGGAAGTCTACAATAATTTGAATATTTGTGGCGACTCATTTGGCGCTCATTGGACAAGACAAAGTGATACAGGGTTGAACGCGGCTCCGCCGGGCGTATGCTCAAGGGAATAAGGTATCATCCATACTCTGTTTGCTGCACGGCTCCTAGTCACCGGGCTGTTCGTCTTTGTTAGTTAGTAGAAACTCCAGTAGTAGCACTAACTTCCTGAGTCCCTAGGTAGTTTGTGTAATACTAATTAGAATACTATTCCGAGGACCCGGCTTTCCCGAGATCAGCTAGAGTTGGCCTTTACAATCGTCGTTTAGGCTAGTGTATTCTCAGGGTCGGTCGCACCAAGTGCCTGGGGCAGTACCCTTCAGGGGTGGGTCGACGGAGCAAGATTCTCTCACGTGGATCCTGGCAACAATAACGGCTAAAGTTTTATCATCATCCAAAGCATGGACGCACACTGCTGCACGGAATGTACGTATTTTGCACATGCGCCCAGGACACAAACAATTGCCCCCACACATTTCCGCACATACGGATAATGTGCATAAAAACATGCGCAGCCATATACCTGCACAAATATTTGCACACGAGCAACTATGCACATCCGTCCTTACACACACCCACAGGCACACCACACTGCTGCTACGGACACACGTCCGTCCACACCCAAATGGATCTACACACACACACACACACACACACACACACACACACACACACACACACACACACACACACACACACACACACACAATGTAAATGCGAAGGCCATGGCGCCCATTACAAGTTGTAGTCCCAGCGCCGGCACATCAAGTACCATCACCATTACTGCTCGTACGTACTCGGGATTTGTTTTACTGGTTACTGAAACTTTGGATCTCGCGCCTCGTTGAGCCTCCTGCCTGCCGCAGCTCATATTTGATCTCCCTCCGGACTTGCCGCGGCGACAGTTGTGAAAATGGGATCAGTAGCACTGCGGACTGGATGTCTACATGGAGATTACGCAAGGACTCCCGTGCTAACCGCCGGCAAACACTCTAGCGTGGCGAGTGGAATTGACGAGCCTGGAGGAAGACGGAGAAGAAGCGTGATGTGAGGCAGGTGGAAATGCACATGATCCAGATTTATGATTACACTCCCATGCTCTCTGTCTCCATCTCCATGTCCACAAAGATAGATGTAGATAATGATGACATACATATTTGGAAAATAGCCACTCCTCTTCACCATCTCATATGATCAACATCCCTGGAGCCTTCCGCTCGAGAGCGGAGAAAAGTGGATCACTTCTAATTTTGACGGAAGGCTACTCCCCGCACCCATTATGACCGGAGATAGCTCGTTGAGCTGAAGATGGATCTACTTTGACCAAGCCTTTCTGGCCAGTCCGATAGTTCTTCAACCTCGTCGTCATTAGTGATGTTGACCATAATGGAGGAGAGCCCTCACCTCCCATAGTGCACTCTCCCAGTTGAAAGCGTATTGACCACAAAACTGGGCGGATTTCCTCTCTCTCCCTCCTGTCAGTCCGCGGCGGACACACGCGAGGGTTGGTGAGGTGGGGAATGTGACGATAAATCCTAATCTGTATCCGTTTCCATAGCCCTCATGCCCTCCCTCGATTTTCCTATTGTGAGTCGAGGGGGGGAAAAAATAAGGAGATTGATGAGTGCCGTCCGGCTAGTGCTCGCGGTAGTGATGGTGATGATGACGGTGGGGATGATGATGGGAATCCATATAGTCGGTCCCCTACTAATTCCACCCGCCATATCTCTGTCTGGAATGAACCGCACATTTATCGGTCACGGGCACATCTTATCCAGTACTGAATCCCCACACCTCTCCCGCTCACCCCCCCCCCCTCTACTGCCCGTTATTACCCTTATCACCCATCGGATAGCGGGGGTGGGGTGGGGGGGTAATAGACAGCCGTGGGGAGAGTCACACATGGTTCGGCCGCCGTGTAAACTGCCATTTGAGGCGGACATAAGGACACATTATGACTCTCGTTGGGAGGCGATGATGGGAAAGTGGCTTACCTTGTTCCGTGCTCGCCTTTGTCCACTGATGCTCATGCTCGCACTCAATCCCCTCAAACTTCCCGTCCTCCCGTTTCCTCCATGTCGGCGTGCAGTAGAATAGCTGAGATTATTTTGCGTGCGGCGGAGAAGGTGGCCCCCATAAAGGATGACGTCCACGTCCGCACACGAGGGAGTAAACAGAGGTGGAGAAAAAGAGAGAGAAAAAAAAGAGTAAATTAATTTCTATTCCAACCCACGTAAGAAGCTCCCTCCGCCAAGCCCTGCACGTGAGTGGGCAGGAGCCCAAACGCCACTTTCATGCCGATACCGCCGATAGGATTTCGGAGAGAAAAGTGAAAATAAATTTTGGAGTAACGCGTCGTGAGAGCCTCAATACCGGATTTCACTTCTCATTCCACCACCACGCGGCACAAAGGCTCTTCAATTGAGTTTAGACCATTTTATTACCATTATTATTATTATTATTATTATTATTATTATTATTATTATTATTATTATTATCATCATCATTATTACTATTATTATCATCCACCCACATCTGCAGCCCGTCCTCCTCCTGCTTCCTCCTCCTCCATCGAGGACAACAATGGCATGGCTCGGACACAAAGGGTGGGAATAGTTGAGATCTATCTGAGCGACGGATGAGGGCAGGATGTAGTTGGAGTCGGAATTCCAAAGGGGAAAGGTTGGACGGGATTGAGGTGGGAATTCCAATGGGAAAGCTTGGACGTATACAGTTGAGGTGGGAATTCCAATGGGAAAGCTTGGACGTAGTTCAGGTCGGAATTTCATTGGCAAAGGTTCGAAATGCTTCTGAACTGGCTCAACTGGAGTGGAAAATCCATGGTGTAGCTCAGGTCTGGCTCACAATGGCAAAGGTTGGGCCTCAAGTTGAGGTGTGGTGACTTCCAACGGTTGGAGGTAAGGCTAACTGTGAGGTATAGCTCACAATATGTGGGCATAGAGGGTCCATGTCAAGTTCCTTATTCGTGTGGCAAGTGAGAAGCAGAAGGGTGAAGACGTCATGACTCAATTGGATTTTAAGTACAGCCACTACTGACACGACCAACCAGTACCCGCCCCTTCGCACGACTTAAAATAGAATCATAGCTAATAATAAGTGGGAATTATCTCCACATGCGATCCCATCATTCTGTGGGGGGAAAATTCTTCAACAACTCATCCCAGGCTTCCAGTACTGGAGCCGCTGGGAGCATGAATTTTAGCTCTGGAAATTCCCACACATGCATCTATATACATTGACATATGTAAAAATATAAATATACATATACTTTATCAACCAGGCTCCCCTCCTGAATTATTCAGTGGAAGAAGATTTCACACTACTCTGAGTGAGCCAAATGAAATATGCCAGCACTCAAGATCAATATGATGACGAGTAGGTTCGGGAGCCTTCCACCACTACTATGGTACTTTCACCCGCATCCCACAACATCATCGCTCAGCCTTATATGAAGACGATACACTCACGTCTCTTTTAGCTTTCTCCACCCTACCCTCCCCGCCCCCCTCCTCCCCAAATATCCAACTTTCCCATCCGAAGAGGCGGTCGGTCATATGGCAAAGTGGAGGAATGACGAATAGTGGGAAGGTGGGGACGGACATGAAGGGACTTACGAGGACGGCGGCGGTGACGAAAAGAGCGGCGACGGCTCCGAGCGTGACGATTTGGATGGCGGACGGGAGTGAGGTGAAAATCATTATTATTTATGGTGACAGTAAAATGATTCTCCTCTCCGCTTTCGGCCTCACCACTCCACGCTCTACACTCGTGGAAATCGCCTCCCTAATCCACTGACTTATGGTAGCATGTCCGGTCGCACTGGATCAGCCCGTTGGATCTCCTCCGGATCGTAGCACCAGCCCAGTGCGGAGCGGGACAACACGATAGTGGAGGCAATTACCCGCCCTGTCATATCCCCTTAATTCGAACCAATTACTCCACTGTCATATCCCCGCCGCGGCTCTAGCCCACTTTCTCCCCTCACTCTGCCCGGGTTGACAGGAAAAATACAAAAATAGAGAGTCTCCGGAGGACCAAAGCAGAGGGCTGAGTCTGTACAGCGTTAATCACCACTGCCCGCTGATTTTGAACTGGCAGAATATTCACAAGTCCTCAGAGAGTGCGAGAGAGAATCTCGCCGAGTCGGAACTGGAGGACAGTGTTGTAACTTTTGTAACTTACGGAAGCTCCGCGCACTACCGGTACGACTTTATCTGACTGAGCCGGAAGGTTGGGAAATTGTCAATACTCTTGAGCAGCGGAGCACGGGACGTTGGATTAAATTTAATTATTAAAAATATGGGGCAGGGGAAGTGGTGTATGACTCGTGGTCGGGCTGGCTAAAAGCTTCCTTCCCAAGTAGATAGAGAGCACAGGGTGGCTATGGTGTAGAATGGAACCGTCGTCGGACGAGCTGGAGGAAGAGTGACGTTGCTCTGCCGATAGGGAAAGGAGAATTGAGGAGACAGTCGTGCTGAGGCAGGCAAGAATATAATTCCATGGCTCCATCCTTCGCTACGGAAGGCCAAGTCGGAGTGGAGCAGCGGGAGTGGGGAAAGCATGCGAGTAGTGTGAGTGCGGAATCCACATGACCGTGCAGCGCACTCCTTACCCGCCGCGACTACCACTCCGCAGTTCCTCCCTGTCTCCAGCATTGGAACCACAGTATGCCCTGCTCATTCGTAGTCGCACACACTTGCCAATGCTCGCTCACACGGAACTCTCACGTGTGCGTGTGTGTGTGTGTGTGTGTGTGTGTGTGTGTGTGTGTGCGTGTCCGTGAGTGGCTAAATTCCAGGACGTTCATGGGCCTTTGGAGGGAGGGCGACAAAGATAGAACAATGAGGTTTCACAGAATGACGACGACCGTGCTATAACATGATGCCCATATGAGCGCCGCTCCTCTCCAGTCCAGTAATTCAATACAGAGTGACGTGAATGCACGCAAACCCAATGGCATTGTCCGATCGTGCCAACGTCTTACACATAATGCCATTTCGGTAATACATGGCTAGTGTCTGGATCCTTCCAATAATGGCAAATAATAACGGCTCTCCCATGCAGGATGGGACACTGCATGGGTTATAAGTGCTCACTTGTGGGAGAAAGTGGGGCCGTATGTTACTCTGACAGCCCTACAATGCCTCAACCATTATTTTATCCTTTATACCTTAAACAGGCCATTAGCCCCCGCCCCTCGAAACTGTCTTGGGCAAGAAGAAGAAAGAAAGGGCGGAAGTTTGGCGGGAGAACATGGAAAATTATGAGCTCAACCTTCTGCGTTCATCCAAATGTTCCCTGTCCATCGACTCCAAAGCGAGTCCTCCACAAAGCGGAAGAATATAAAAGAGCTATAGGGTTGATGGCGCCTCAGTAGGATATTTTGTGGAGAATATTTGTACACACCAATACATTATACATGAATTGTATTACGGATCTATTGAGTTATTGAGATGACATCATGCCACGTAGTTATTCCGCGTGACAGCCCTTGAGCGCATGGAAAATCCCTCGGACAGTGTGGAGTCTTGCTAGGGTGCGGGAGTCCAACTCCACTGAGTGGATCTGATTGGTGGAGGACAATCTGGTCCGCAATGGTCAGGACACTCAAAGTTTGAGTGAATCCGGCGGGGAATAGTACGGAGGGAAGACTGATTTCGACGAAAGTTGAGCGGCGCCGAACCCAGATTTCATTTCCTCAGCCATAATTGTATTAGGAATGTTATATTTGGAGGTCGTTCTACGGTCCATAGACGCTCTACTGCATTTAAGAATGTCCGCCCACCCATCCGGTGTGATCAACTGGGCAGCGGAAATTGTTTCTAAAAGTTGACCGGTTCCAAACTCTTGTGTGTCCGCTCTCAACTTTCTCCTCGTGAAGATACGGTCACGGAGGAGACGGAGGAGGAGGAGGAGGAGGAGGAGGAGCAACAGCAGCTGTTGATGGGTGCAACCTGGTCTACCTCTTGTACAATGCGGAGCGTATAGTCTTACGAGGGATAATGTGGAGCTGGATAATTTGTGAGCCGTGTTTTCTCCCCGTAATTTATTAGGAGCGGGTAAATCATGGACTATAAGGTCGTTTTCACTTGGAGCCATTAAGTTGTTAAGTGGATCCTTCGCGGGTTTCCAGTTACTCAACCGCTGCGGAGACGGAGAGGAGCGGGGAACGGCGCTCACGCCAGAAGGTTTCGGTCGGGCAATAGCATATCGGAGCTTTGGTACACAAACTGGCTCTCATGCACCCGCGGCGGTTGCGTCATTAAAACCTAGCATACGGCCACATTGTGTGCCGGGCGATTTTGAGAAAAGTTGCTCCTCTTCCACCATGGATACTGCCTTGGATAGTCGCCTGCGTCGAGTGGAGTCGAGCTCAAGTAACTTTCACATGTGAATGTCCGCTTGTACTTGCCACTGTGTGAGTTAAGATGCATGTATGTGTGTGTTTGCGTATGTGTGTGTGTGTGTGTGTGTGTGTATGTGTCAGCTTGTGGAAGTCTGTGTTTGTGGTAGTATGCGCGTGTTTGTGCCAGTGTTTCCGCAGACATGTGGAACCAAGTTACATGTGTCCCACATACGTTTTATCTGCCCATAAGCACATGCTAGCATGGGATCCCCTTACGCCCGCCAGCTCTGCATGCCTGCTTCAAAGAGACACTCATCCAGGAAGTTATCCCAGATGGAAGCCTAAAGGGGCTGGAAAATCAATATGAGATTGGTGCGAGGAGACCGCATAGAACTGTATAGCGGGAGCGGGAAGCTAACAACGTTCATCCTTTGTTAGCTCCGACCTCCTCCGCCACCGTCACCACCATTGCTCTTTCCTCCGCCAGCACGGTATGTATACACATCCTGTAATGAGAGGCAAATAAAAAAGCCTTTTCCCCAGCCCTGTTGACTACAGTTTGTCCACCCGTCAGTTTGAGGGCGGTTGATGTGAGAGGCTGAGATTGTATCCAGCCGAGTTACCGGTCATGACTCCACTCTGTGGAATGCTCAAGTTCATTATTCCCACTCCCTTATAATTGAATAGAAGGTCGCGCGCTTCGTCAGTTGATCTTTCCTCCTCTCCCCCTCACTGAACAGGCAATGAGCGCAGGCGCACGGTCATGTGGTACACAATTACATACAAAAACACTGGAGGAAGGTTAGCTCTGACCGGATATTTCCTCATTTATTCTCTGGATAATTAAAGAGTAACTTTCACCAGACCCTTCCGTGCCACTTTCACTTTGTTCTAAATGCAAGTAATTAATGTTGGCTTGTAGATAAGCGGAGATTCCTCCCCGCTCTCTGCTCTCACGCCCTCGGCCTTCCAGTCACGGTCAGAAGAACTGAGGGGGCGCATGGGCATAGGCATGAGGGAAGCTCATATATAAATATATATATATTACATGTTCCCTTCTTTCCAAACTTGATTTACTCCACTCATTCATTTGTTTACGTGCCGACTAATTCCATTCCCCGTCACTCTCATCACCCCCAGCCCCGTCCCCACTCGGTGAGGAGCTGAGCATGTGAGAATGTGATCGGGCGGAAGATATAGGATGTAGGATGTAATATTGGAGTAGCAAAGCTAATTTCCGAGTTTGTTCCTCGCCCAGGAGGCCGTGCGTCCGCATCAGAGGATTTTCCCACGCTCCACCGCCTGCTTTCACCAGCTCAGCGCTCTGCCCTCCGCCAGTACTTACGCGCCGAGCCCCTCCTTTTCCCGCTTGACAATTATTATTGGGAGGAGGCCTCATGTGAGCAAGCGGGTGTGATGTATGAGATTGGGCAGGCGGGAAAAATGATTTACTCTGTCACATTTTGACTCACTTTCACTTTTGATTGACAAAGCCGTATGCATGATCCGGCTCCCGCAGCTCCTATTATTACTCCTGAACTCATTACTTTGGACGGGCTAATATTTGAGAGGGCTGTGAAGATAAGATGCATACGTGTTTGCTCCGAACATTTGGGCCGGCTGGGTGTGAGTATGGGGGCGGTGGGAAGTATGATGCGGTTCCACAACAACAGGTTGTCCCCACCTCTCCATGGAGAAAGCAATTAATGTCATCCACCAGCCTTGTTGACAAAAGGG
This sequence comes from Pseudobourletiella spinata, assembly GCA_009870155.1. Classification (NCBI taxonomy): domain Eukaryota; kingdom Metazoa; phylum Arthropoda; class Collembola; order Symphypleona; family Bourletiellidae; genus Pseudobourletiella; species Pseudobourletiella spinata. The sequence continues at coordinate 23,971 of WJFA01000338.1, forward strand.
ACGACCCAGGGAATTGGGGACAGCTGAAAAATCACGGGGAATTCCCAGGGACTCTTCTGGAGTGTTCCTCTTTGTGTTAAACAGGACCTGGCTGGGAATGACTTATGTATAAAGCATTCCCTAACCAATCATAATTGGACAGGTCGGAGTTCCACCAAGTTTCAAACTCACAAAACTTTCGTTCCCCTTCCTGAACTTTCACCCTCCCCGCCCGGTGGTCTGCTTTCTTTGAAAAACTCCTCGGAGGGACACTTGTGAGCCCGGAAATCTACTACGTTTTACTATCAACTTTAATATAAGTGACTCTGGACTGTGAGTCTGAAAATCTCTACTCCCATATTTCTGTTCAGAATTGAGCAATAACTCTCGAGATCCCGTAAATATCCATTAAGTTAGGGAGTCCCTGTTGACCTCTGGAACCTTGAGGGGATATTCTGGATGCTGGTAGCTCTCAGCTCACTTGAAAAATATATTAGCTGTCCTGACGAGGAGGGATAAATCACGTTGTTTGTCCGCCGGGAGCCCATGGTCTGCCTGCAGGCCTGTGGTGTGGTGGGAAATGGGTTTTTTTTGAAGGAGGTTAAATATTTATTCGCGCCCCCGTCATTATTATTCCTCTGCGCATCCCCTCCGCCCACCTTGGGCCTCGGCAGCACTGGAGGGACTCCACAGGGCTGTATGCAGTCAAGTCCATGCGTGCTCAATTTTCATCCTCACTCAGCCGGGACGGACTCGGATGATGGAATCGGCTGTGGAAATGACAACGATTTATATTTCATTATTTTGTGCACATACAAATTTACGGAAGACCCCCACCCCCGATGTACTAGAGCTAACGGGTAATTATTCGTGGGGGATGAGGACGTAGTGCTGCCATGGAGCTATATCTTCCTATCCTTTTGTATCGCCTGTGTTTATGAGTACTACTTGGGGTGGTAGTGCTCGGCTTTGGTTTGAAATATTTGTGTAGTAATTTATGGCGGTGATTCGGACCTGGTGGTGGCTCACTCAAGTGAGAGTCAGTGGAGCATAGAATGGACTCAGTTACGGGCGTGTGCTACTACCCCAAGTGCTCCATTTCCGAGGTAAATGCGGCTGGGAAATTGAAACGTAGCGGAAGGGATGGGTGGGGAGGATAGGACGTCCTATATTTGTACATGTGAAAAGGCCGATCCTATGAGGTCTTTTAGGTCTGTTGACGGTCCCTATCTGTGTCAACATGAGTCTGTATGCTGCCATGCTCTGCGCTCGCCAGAGAAACCTTGCATTCAAACTTCCCAGCTCTCGCAGAATGGACACAGAATGCATCCGAGGTCCTCGCTGGCAACCGTTATCATAGTCGTCTACCATTTCCTCAGGCTGAGGACAATCCCACGTAGGCGGCGGCGGCGGTGGTAACACCCAGAGTTTTCCCGCGTAATGGCACCGAATTCCCCTTTATTCCCAGTTGTGAACGACGTGTGGGCTAAAGCCCCCAAAATATTGGTACACTTACCGAACAATGGCACCCATCGGGGCTTCGACGTGAAAGCATTATGGCGGAACGGAATGTTTATTATACACAGTCAAGGTTTGCATGACAATCCGCCAGTCATTACTACACTACCACACCAGCCCTATCCCCAATACCCCTCACCATTACTTGGTAGTCAGTGAGGCAGGCATCGCTATATCCTTGGAGTGTGAGGCAACAGCAAATCCGAGGGCCACTGCCGTACTTGGTCAAAGCGGTTCCAATAGAAAAACTACTCCGTGGGGCCCTTTTGTCACTGCTCCATCCCGCTTGTCAAATCATTGGAAAAACTTCAAAGTGGGTCACTGCCAGGACCAGAATCTGATCCAGCCTGGGATTGAAACATCTTTCAAACTTTCCCCGCCCATTTTGACCCCTTCCAACCTCCGTAGATCCCAACTTTCCACAGGTACCAATGAAATTTCAATGGCAGCCGCTCTTTTACAATAATGGCATCCCAAAGGAACTTGGGAGGAACCTTCTCGATGCGTAACAAAAGAAACTTACTAATTCCTTGCCAAAATATCTTGCATATTCCACCATAATCATCATCATCATCCCTAAAACTTTGATCTATTCAAAGTCTGCTTCAATGACTGCCTTGAAAAGTATGAAATATCCCAAGTAAAACTGAGAACCTTCACGCTTCATCCACAAAGCTCATGAAACAAGATTAGGTTGTCCCAGAAGAGAGAAGAGGAGCTCTGTGAGGGATCCTGAATGTGATCCTCCTGTGTCACTTGGTCACGTAGACTGCCTTCGCAGGGCGTGGGCGGCCAGCCACTCGGGAGGGTCTGCCATAACTGATCCGAACGTGATCCCAGGATGAAGGGATGCAGCTCAAAGTTGGGAAAAACATCCTTATCATTATCATGAAATGAGTTGTGAGAGCACATTGGGAGAGGACGGTAGTGGCGGGGAATCATGGAGAAAGTGGCATGATTAGGTAAGAAGTTGATGGGCTTGGGAAAGAAGTAGTGTATATACGGTGCCTGCCCGGGTCCTGGTGGAGAGGAGTAGGAGGGAAACATGCCAGCAGCGGTAGAGTGGGGGAGTGGATGGGGAAACTTGGACGGAGATAATAGTAGACAATGATTTGGAGACGTGGAGGGTTTCCACATCCGTACTGCTGCTACAACTACGGGCGCTTACGTGAGAAAATAGAGTGGAAAATTTGTAGAGTGTCTCCTGGGGCATCTTTCTCCCAATTTCTTTTACATGTTTCCTCCCTCCGGTATAAAAGCCCGCCGTCCAGTTTACTGCCTCCCACTCTGGCACACTGGGAATAGGTAAGTGGGGGTTGCTCCGTCTCCACTTCCGACCGAATGCACTGTGGTCGCCGCCTCCATGGGAGGAAGACATGGTTTGACGCCTCGTCTTCCGGGACCATTAGTGAGGAGGCTCTTGTCGCATTCGGGCTTGAATGGGTCATCAAAGTGGAGCGACACATGTGTGAGGCCAAGGCTGACTCTTACCACCTGAAAATCGTCGAACTCTAACCGGTGGCGGGATGGTCCAAAGTGTTCAACCGTGTATGTCACTACTACGGCTATCTAAAATCATTTGAGTACTCAAAGACCACGTCACATGGATTTATTGGAGGAGTTAGATAATGGAAGCGAGAGTTCGTAATGAGGAATTAAAGTACGTTTGGAGGGCTCAATCCCAGTTTTCACTATCCAAATATTTGTATTCAACGGTTCGTATCACGGTTCCCGCGATACGAGGAGCTGTCCGTGCAGAGATTGTAGAGCATCTCTAACAGCACAGCCCTCCAACATATCAAGGATTCCCCAAAGAAAGTCCGAGCCACTATCACTTGGTGGAGAAAGTTTGGAGAACGTCCACTGTGTACGATCATTGCCGCCACCTTACTAGCCCTTCAACAGGAGAATTATTAGTAGGGGTCTTGCTAATATGAGCACTAAGCTCGGATCCTCACAGCAGGATATAGTTTTAGAACCGTTGAGAATTTGAGGGGGTCACACACTTTCCCGCCAAAAAAAAAAAAAAACTAAGGCTTGAAGAAACTCTTGCTTGAGGAAGGCAATGTGGAAGGCAGTGGTGGCGACAGTGAGTGGGGGCATTGGTAAGTTCAAACCTGCTGAGATAACTGTATATAGGGGTATCTCCCAAGGGAAATTCCCATCCGGTCCATTGGCTCCAAGATTTTGGAAGGGTGCCCCAGGCAGTTATGGCTGAATGGATCGGTGTTGAGGTCCCCGGCTCATGCCATACTCCGGGATTCGGGCGGGCGGGTGTGAGAGTGGATCGCTCGGGAGAAAAATTCATCCCGTAAATTGGATTTGGAGGAGAGAGATTTGAGCGGACGGAAGTGGGGTAATGGCCATAGGTCATTCCCATCGGACGGCCCGGGTCTCTCCATACAATAATGACGGGGCCATTAATGGGAGGGAATGGACCATAAAGCTTCTGAGGGAACCTGCCGTCGTAATTCCCGTCTGCGGACCCCACGGGTCACGAATGAACACATGTATATAATTTTTCCCTTACTTATGCTCGTCTGGACGGTGGGAAAGAGGTGTGAGGAACTACCCAGCATTCACCTTCCTCCACGCACCCTCATTTTCGAGCCAAAGTGAGGATTGGCACTGTGGAAAATGAGCCGTGGGAAGGTTTTGAGTTTACACGTCTTGATTCGCAGCTCACACGGAAAACATTCGGGGCTAATATATATAGGAAGATACAAATGACAGCAAAGTATATAAATTGGGGATCTGACTCCGCTACCGTCGGAACAGGAAATATTCTGACTTGTAGGAAAAAAAAATATCATGATAGTGCGACTCGGTTGCTTCAGTATTGGTTGGCGGTTGTGTAGTCGCGGTTGCAAATCGTGTGGGGGCTTCAGACTCTCCTCATCTCTATTATAATAGTTCTATTTATTCTAATGGGATGAATAGAATAATGTCCTCATGGACCTCAACGACCATATTTAGCATCCGAATGACTCTTAACCAACTGCAAATGGAGCTTATTTCCATTTTATGAAACTCATTCCACCCCCTCCTCTCTTATCTTTTCATTCTCCGTCATCTACTCCGCTCACTCGGCGAACCGGAGCGGAACCTCCTAATTCCCCTCCTATCCCCTTCCCCTCTTAAACTTTATACACTTACATTTGAAATCACCAACTCTCCCGCTCCGTAGACACCCAAATGAGGAGCATAAACTGGAAAAGAACCGTCTGCGTAGGGGAGGTTGGGACTTAATTAAGAGCTCGGAGGTTATTTCCTACAATATAATCTCAATATCCACACCAATCCTCAGGTATTTCCTCAGATGCGTATGTACGTATGTACGTACTTGTAATCCCACCTCTTCAGGAGGCAATCAAAACATGCACAAATCTCAGCGAATCCACCTCCTAAATGCCCTTCGCAGTTCAGCATTCAAGCAAAGCCTTTTGTCGAGGCACAAAAAGGACGAGGAAAGAGAACGTACTTTCTCCACTTTCTCCAGCATCTCCCCTCCATCAGATGACACCTAACGGGTGAAAGCAGCACTTACCACCCTATCATTTCCAGACGCCACCGGAGGAGAGCGATATATGAGCCTTCCCAGACGCATTCCCGCACATCAGTATTCAGCCTCGGTGTTCTCCCCCGATTTGCCAGTGCTTAGACATGGGACATAAAGTAAAACTTGAGCCTCGCGGCCCCTATACGGCTCTCCAAGTACGTCATTTAACCTCCCACCGGCCCCAGTGGAAGCGGCATGAAAGGGGGCTAAATGGGGATGGGAAGTTGGACATAAATCTTCTAAATGGACCCAAGTTTTCGGGCCATTTGACGGTGGGAGGGTTCCTTTTGACTTTCACTCTGTATTCCGCCCGCTCACTCAGTCACTGGTGAAAGGCCACGGACTCCGTCCGGGATCTCGGCGAAGCTCATGCAGGCCGAATTATTCAGCTCAAGAGATACTTCTACAGGGAGGGAGGTCGTTGTCCCGCAACCTTTGCTGCTGGAACGTTGTCATCAGTGGAGAGCATCTTACAGCCTACGGTGGTTTAACATCAATGAATTCTCTTTCTTCCGGTCACATGACTACTCGTGCGCCTCCGCTTCTTCTATGGTGAGTGGAACGGTAATGGATAAACGTTCACTATAGCCTATTGGCGAGTAGTGCAGCTTGAAGTGTCTGAAGATGCTGGTAGGTGGAGCAGTCATTGCCAGCTCGCCACTCCCAAAATAGAACGTCCTAGTGCTGGCCAAGCACAAGCATTTGTTCATCTGCACACCCGTGTATACCGAGCTATGGGCTGTACATGGTAAACTCTTGAATCTTCCTCAAGGAGATACTTTAGTGAGGTCAACAACAGGTGTAACGTCAGTCTCTTAGGAAAGGTGCAAGAACCTTCAAGAGCGTCTCTCACAAGGCGGCCGCCACCAACAAAAAGGCTCTCAGGGCTGTGGAGAGACAACTGAACCCTCAACTTCGTCCTCAGCTCATCCTCCGTTAAGTATGACGAGGCCTGGAGCTCAGATTGTTTTCCCCTAATCGGTTTAGGAAATTGAAAACTTTCCCAAGTATCACTCCGACTCCGATCGCTACTTACCGTGTGGAGTGCATATATGCACGCCCGCAGTGAACGTCCCATTATTGGACGGACGGGAGGAATTGGGTAAAAAACTCTATTTCCTTCCAGCTTGAATTGCTTCAGCTTCCAAGTTTCTCGAGCAACCAGAACCTCTGCTGAGAGAGTCTCACAGGGCACTATAGTATATCTATAGCCACTTGTGAGTTTCACGGTGGGCAGAACAAGGGGGGTGAACTACGAGAGGGGCCAAAGATGAGACGGGATTGGAGCGAGTCCAACGGTAAGCAGATCTCGTATGAATGCATATCCAGATTATCCCCTTCCCATCCCACTAACAAATTGGATGGATGATTTTTTTTCCTCTTGATGGACAAAAGGGTAGGAATCGGAAGGGACGTTGGGGTCGGCGTTTAAAGTACAACATTTATTTCACACAGTGTCACCAATGCACAATAGCCAAATATAATTTGGTTACTTTACAACTTTACAAATACATTTTTCATGTATAAATTTAAATTGGAATAGTTTTTTTCCCTATCCCAATCCATCACAACAATTAATTAATAAGATATTCAGAGCAAAAGAAAAACGGTAGATGAGTATGTACATGCTCCAACGTACAAATGCAATAGTGTACAAATTTAGATGTAATTAATGTTTAAGTTTTACATTCAAGTCAATCACAATAAATAAAGAATCATGACCCACGACAAACGGTATTTGGTTACTCCAACAATACAAATTACACTCGCGTAGAAATTCACATTGCAATTTGGTTTGTTACACCAATCAATCACAATAAGTATGATTCACGACGCATGACAGACGATGTGTTTTACATGTGACGAGGCGACGAGAAAGAACAGTATTTGTGTCTTACTACAAAATGCTCTCATGAACATTATTTAGCACTCGAGATTGACACGGCGGTATGTTTATATATCTATATTTATATATGTATGTATGTATATATATATATGTATATATATTTATACAATTATATATGGACAGTCACATACGTTGTAGCCTTATGCATATGAGTAAGTCACAGAGAAGTCTGTACGGCAAGAATATAAAAGATATATATGTGTAAATGTGTATAGAAATATGAACTCACATACATAAATACAGGGTGTCCCATAAAATGACAGATCACATTTGTTCCCATGTGTGACTGTGGCTGTGGATCCCGAACAAATATTGGAAACTACAAGAGCTGCACAGAGGCCTTGAAGAAAACCGTTGGACAACATGTTACAGGAATCGCCCTTGAGGATTTTTTTTTTAAAAAAAAGTACCGTGACCACAGTGGGAAACACATTGTCAAGGTACAACGAGATGACAAAATTGTGCGTATTTACATCTGCAAATTACTAAATGAAGCTACCATTGCTTTGCGATTAATTTGAACGAAATATTTCTCTGCATATTTAATAATGTCGCAAAATATCCCACTTCCCGACCTCATTGAGGCGTCTGCTAAAAAGTTACGCTGTCTAACTGAACGTTGGCAGGAAATGTCTGCACTGCGACCTGATCTTTTCCATATAGACACAGTATCTGAATTACAACTTTGAGGGACTGGACAGCCTGGCAACGAACAGAATCCCAGAGCCTTAGCCTTCGATGATACGACAGTCGACCGAAGACCCACACAGTGTGCGTCCTAGTGGGAAAACAAGCGTGACCTACGTTTTGAGGGCGCTCTGCCCATTCATAATGACTTTCATACATTTTCCATTTTTAAACATCTCCTCCGCAAGGGATAACTCAATACACAGCTCAGTAAATTCAGGACGACAGTCGCAACAGGGTTCTAAATTGGAAATTTAATTTTGGGAGAACAAATGAGAGGGAATGAAATACAAATTTTACTGATATACAACCAGAGTCCTGCCATGGTCTTCCTGGAGGGACCTCATACATTTAGTTCATAATAAATAATGTGATGTCAGCACATATGTACACGACGGAGAGACGCATAGTATAGTCTTTGCTCCACCTCCTCCACATGGTTTGCCTGGCGGAAAGCGAGCTGATTGGCTCCTTTCGTTGGATTGTGAAAGTGTTCACCTCCGCCCATCCAAGTGTCCACAATGATGGTGATGATGCTGATGATGATGATGATGATGAGGAGGAGGAAGCAGATCTGCCTGACTCCGTCCACTCGTGGCTCCACAAATGAAAGGGTCATTGGGAGACTGGATGTTCCATGACAACATGACGGTGGTTCCCTCCCAACAAAGACCCATCCCTGGGCTAATTACTCACGGAAATCCTTAATGTATAGAGGCTTATGGATTGTAATGATTATAATAATCATATAAACTAATAGCGTAGAGCTAATAACATGTTTCACAGCCCAAAGCTCACTCATATTCAACCATATGTGTACACGAGAGATAATATTGTGAGCCTGATGAGTCAGACAGTAGGCCCTTTGTTCCCCATGGCAATATCAAATGGTAATCTTAAGTCCCCCTAATGATACAATTAATAGTAGCTAATTCCCTCCCGACTAGGTGCAAGTCCTCCCGGAGACGCTGTATATAGATAGACCGACCGGTTCAGCTAAAAGTCATTCCTCCAAAGCTATAAGGTATAGGTGACTAGTAGAAAGCCCCACAATTTCCAAATATTCAAAAGCCCTGTAGGATCTAAACCGATTTGCCCATGAGTCACTGAATACTATAGATCTTGGGCCATCCTCAATCCTAGGGCTTGACGGGGTGGGAGCTGAACAAGTTTTTCCGCCGTTGACCTTGGATACGTGGGATTGGTATAAGTGCTTCTCGCTCTTGGTCAATGGGAAAAGTCATTCAGAGGTCATGCATATCGTCTCAACTTTTCCCAACCAAACACACACACACAGACACACACACACACACACACACACACATAAACACACACACACTCACACACAGCCGTTTGCCGACAGGCATACGCACTCCGGAGATGAACCCTTCGTGAGCTCACTCTGTTTTTACATGGAGGAAATCCAGAGAGGGACATATGATCCTTCCCGCAAATTTCACATTTGTACCGGACGGCGCATGACCGGAATTTAATCTCAGAATTTGTATAATAAATACGACCGTAGACACATCCGGGGCGGGGATGTGCCTCCCTTCCACAGCATCCCACCCACCATCCCCACGCGGTCAATTGCACAAACAAATTTTCGGCTATCAGTCACTCTCCTCCACAGTACTATCATATATGTCGAGAGGAAGGGAGAGTGTGGATGTAATAACCTAATTAGTGAAAGTATGGCGGGCCGGAACGGAGCAAATAGCTCGGATCCGGTCAACAGGGCCCGCACACATAAACCATGTGTACTCAAGGGAGTCCCGCCACAGGCTCCACCATAAAATCCCAGCGTGTCCAACTCTACGTGGTAAAGTTTCATCAACAGCACCATCGTCCACTTTCAACAACATCTCCGCTCCCCTCCGCCCTCTCGTCCTCTGTGCCAGCTCACTCGTGGGGCTCGTCGGGACAACGACGGGATCCAATATTATCGTCTTGAGTTCAGACCCTGTGCTTCCATTCGGGCAGGCGGACGATGACATGTCCATACCAGCATGCTGGCTCAATAAAATATTCACATCCGCAAAACCATCCCTGTGTGAGACTTTTGACATAATGTATATCCTATAAATACATTCTATTCACAAGTACAATTTCAATGTGCACACACACTTGTTACAATTATACTTGTGAGTGGATCGTGTGAGAGACGACAGTCCCCTCCCATCCCTCCTCTAGTGGAGAAGGCTGTGTATAAGTATAGCTGCTACTACCCGACAGAAGCCGTAGGACGAAATGCATGGGGTAGCACGGAGCTCCCAGTGTACAGAAATATATGTGTGCACACAATCTACGTACACGTAACAAGAACACATTTGACATTCAAAGTGCAAACTTTGGGAAAGACATTCACTGCTGATATACGAGTATTTCTTCAATGTATTTCTTTCACAAAATACGCATCTCCTCCCCGCAGCATTTTCACCTCAGAGGAGCGCAGCGCCGCAGCATTTCCTCTCACTTACAGTAGCACAGGCTCCAATACGTCCATATCCTACAACAATGTGTGTGTGCATGTGATGATATGATTGGTTGAAGGGGATTCGGAGAATGATCCCACGAGCAGTGCCTCAAGGTTCCGAACAGATCAGATGCTACCTGGTAGCCCTCACCACATCAGGCAAGATGACAAGCCGGTTCTTTTCAGATCAGATAATTTCATTCTGAATTTATTGTTAAGATCAGATAGGACGAAAGGAAAATTTTGTATCAATAATCTTTCGGTTATCTGGAGTTCCAGCCGGCAGTTTCCCATATCTTGCTATCCAAGTTTACCAAATGAAAATCTGGTGAACATTTTTAGCAAATTAGAAAAGCTACTGATGGTCAATTGTCTCCTTTGCCTTCCGTTTTACTCTTGACAATTCGTAAATATTCAGAATTTGTATCTTTTACTGGATCAGGACAGAATTTACTATTTTGAATCGAAATTTTATTGGATCGGATATAAAGTAGTTATTGTAGTACTTATTTTTATGATGTAGCATTCAGAGAAGTCATTTCACATTTGAATAAGATTCACATCAGCCTGAGACTCGTGTGATCTGTTCGCAACCTTGAGAACAATGTATAAAATGCCTTACTTCTACCACTGTCCCACTCTCGTCCAACTCATCTACTCATGCAAATGGTGGGGCTGGGATGGGAGTGGAGGGAAACGATGACTGAGCAACATTCCCAATCTGCTGTCCTCCTGTCTTTATCAAGTCTTGGCCGTGGTATAAAAAAAAGCCAAATGTCCTGCTCTGAACCACCCTACCGTACATACGGTCACGCACTCACTCATGTATGCACGGTTTCAACCGACCCCGCGAAGACCCCAATGTATGCGCTACTCACGACAGTAGACAGCAATAACAGCCATAGTGCTCAAGCTCCTCGTCAATCTATGCGAATTTCCCTCATTTTCTCTGAAAGATTGTGAGGCCCTTGTGAGGGGGGAAGGGCTTGTATTTTGAATGAGCTGGGAGAGTGGAGATGAGCTTGGCTTTCATCCCATGAGTGCTGCCTGGATTAGCTTTCCGAGCCTCCTCTCACATATCCGCAGATCACCGGGAAGAAGATGGGAAGGGGCGGGGGATGTGTGAGGGAAACGGGGGAGGAGTACATATATATATATATACATATATATATATATGACATGATAAATGTTAAGACAACAACGCTATCCCATCTCCCGGTGAAATGTTGGAGTGAAATGTGGGTTGGCAGGCGGCGTCGGCGGTGGCTGGAGACGTGTGTAAACTATTACATACATTAATACATACGTGGAAATGGTCCGTGTATACATAGCCATTATCATAATATGAGCCACAACAACTGTTCAAAGATTGATTGTTGAATCCTTCGTAAAGGCAAACATTTAAGCAGCTGGGCTGTCTGCGATACATACTATGGTAGCGGGAGAGGTATTCATCTCCTTCTAATAGGAATTCTATACCCACTGTAATATATGGAGAGCAAGTGGTAGTGGCAGCGGCGGTGGTGGTGGTGGTGGTGGTGGTAGCAGTAGTAGTAGTAATAATAATAGTAGTAGGATGGAGCATGAGCTGTAGCCAAGCGCGAGGGATATTTTAATCACTGGCTATATGGGTATAAAACCTGTGGGGGGAAGCTCAGTTCTGATCACTTTCTATACATATGTGGCCCTGCGGGCGGGGTCGTGGAGTACAGAGGATCATCCATTATGTGGCATGTCACTTTTCTCCAATCTGTTGTACAGGCCGTCCTCCTCCTTTCAGGAGGGAGATTGACCCCCTCGTTTTAATTTTCTGGGTCGACGGCGAGGCGCGTGTTACAGTGCATACACGCATGCACATGAGGGAGCGCGGGCGCAGGAGCAAGTTGACATGGTAGACTGCGTGCCTAGTTTGTCCGCTCCTTTGTGCCTACACCTCCAAAGTACGAGGGTGGGTTCGATCATAAGTAGACTCTACTCTCGCAAGTCCCACCGTTTCAATCTTGATCAGCAGTTCTCGTATGATAATTCACTTTTCAAGGGCTGGACTCGGACCACGAAAGACGGAGGAGGACTGATGAGGAAAGACGGGCAGAGTGATACGCTCGACGCTGAAGGTTTAGTCATGCTCGTATGAGTGGGTCGAAGACGTGTCATCAAACTTATCTTGGAACATTGTGCGGGTATGCAGAAGTTATATATATGCACGTGTATACATATACATGTATATATATATATATATATATATACTACATGTTCACCCTGCCTCGCTTACAGTCAAGTTGCTTTGGAGAGCCTGATTATGCTATTTGCTCAAGAAATTTCCCCTGTCATATCCCCATGGTTATCCCATCAACAAAAGCAGCATCTTCGTCGTTCTCCATCAACCGCCGTCATTCTTCCGATTCCGTCTTCTCTTCAGCTCTCCTCCGACTCGTATCACTCACCTTCTTATCCGAATTCGGCTGTCCTACTGACTGGGATGAAGCTGTCGTGCCCGTATTTCTGCTCCACAATGGCCAAAGAGGTAGTGGTCGAGCCGTGTGGATCTGATGCGTGGGGAAAATGTGGGGAAAAGCAACCATTATACACAGATTTCATTTTTTTTTGTCCATAATTCAATTCCACAGATGATTTGAGACGCACACACTATCCTCGCGCAGACACACGATTCTTCAACACACACACAATATCACCATACGCATACACATAATAGTCTCAAACACACACACACACACACACAATGTCACCATACGCATACACATAATAGTCTCAAACACATACACGCACACAATATCACCATGAGCGTACATAGAATAGCCTCAAAAACACACTCACAACAGCACCATATAAATAATGTCCTAAAACCGTACACAAGTACAAGCATACAATCCGCACATTCGTAAACACGCGCCGACACACTAACCAATCAAATGTACACACACGCACAGACTCACCGCTCATACACCTCAACACACACACTAACGGCGTATATGCACACGCACAGACTCACCGCTCATACACCTCAACACACACACTAACGGCGTATATGCACACGCACCTACTCACCGCTCATACACCTCAACACACACACACACTAGCGGCTTGTGACCACACGCACTAATCACTCATACACACACCCACACAGCCCCGTTAAAGTTAAACCCTGGGCGGCAATAGGAGTCATACGAGTGCACAGCACACACGCAATGTATAAATATCCACTCGGCTTGCAACCACTCTGACCTTAAGTCAGAATAATCCTCTCGATCACACGTGCGCAGACCGAAATCCTCGAGTTACCAGCACACTTGGCAGTCGAGCTATCAAGTCAACTCACAGAGTCCTCATCTGTCCCTTCCTCCAGTTTATGCAACATCCTCTGCTCAAGTTCATCCGAGCGCTTTTTTTCTAAAGCTAAGCAGATAGTGGCACGCCAGTCTCCATAATAAACGACTTTCGGAGAAGTCTCCGTCCGCTCCCAAATGTGTCAGCCAGTAGTCGGAGGAAGGCCGGGCTCGAAAGATTGGTTTTTATGATGAAAAACCATGGGAGATGAGATTCTCTTCGTCGTCTCCGAGCCGCTCCTCCTGTACCGCTCACAGTGAGCTCCACGAGTGAGCATATAAAACCCCTTGTCACTGTCTCCCTCAGGTCGACCTCGGACGAGGAGATGAGCATCCGCCTGTTGGCGAGCGTATGTTTCTCCGTGCGGACCGGCTCTGTACATTTCCATGCCCCACACACTACATGGGCCACTCACACTGAACAACCGATGACACAAGTCTCCTCCGACGACAAAATACCCGGAGAGCGGAACTAAAGATATGGCTGAAATGACAAAAATTTCTCCTCTCCATTAAATGCCGGGAAGTCAAAACGACCGGTTCTATTAGCTCCACGCGCAGCCCTTCGTCCTCCGTCCGAACAAAGCCATCTAATGAGGAGAAAAAATTAGAAGGGACGTGGAAATCGATCCCTATTCTTCCCATTCTTTCCATGAGCGAGCTCGTCCTCCCGACCGCCTTACCATTACCACGGCCCTATACCTATGCAGTGGCTAACGAACCGAACAGGCCCCACCCACACATCCACACACATAATCATGCACACCCCCACCCTTCCAACATGAGCCTAGGCTACAACATTAACCTCCTGCTCCTCGGAAACATCCCATTATTTCCCCTCACAGCCCAATACATTCTACATAAAATACTACGGCTGACGAGAGACACTTCTCATGAGGGGGAAGCCAAGGAGCTGGGTAGGGATGATCTACTTTGGGATTAGTTTATTTAGCATAGCGGTTGCTATAGGCGAAATGGGGAATAGGATGAAGAAAATATGAACTTACCTCGAGGTCCGAAGGCCACAGACTGCCACTTCCACACTCCCGGCGTGTTCCCCTGAGTTACTCCGACGAGCACGTCTTCATAAAGTAGGCCCTGGAATCATGAGTGTCTCTCCAAGCTACTTTATTGATGCACTTCACGTCCATCTCGTCCAACCCAACCACCAACCCCCGCCCGCCCCACCGCAACTATGTACACTGAGCCACTCTTCTTGCGGATGTTCCTCCGTAATCCTCAATCCATCCGCCTCTTCTTCTTCTTCTTCTTCTTCTCTTTGACAATGATGACGAGGGTGATCATCACCATGAATTTTTCTACACATTCATATCCACATTCCAGAAATTCACAAGTTGGATTTTACAAAGCGAGAACATGTGAGGATGATGATGATGGTGATGACGCATTTAAATTCGATTCACAGAATTGGACGAGTCCTCTTTGCTGTAAGGAAGAAACCAAAACGGCAGGCGTGAGCGTGTGTGCGAAAGGAACAAATTACTGGTGGCTGGGAGCGAAAGACACGGCTCAGATCAAAGGCTCACTCACTTACTCACCCAGATCGTCCACACACATGCCCACGTACACACAATAACACTCGCATGAATTTACACTTATGCTCACACACACACACACACACACACACACACACACACACACAGGAACAACCCTGAAGACGCATTCGCTTGCAAGCGTCCACATTCACAGTGGCACATACACGCGTCACAGTATAGTATGACACCGATCGCGGGGTCGTCAAAGCGACCGAGAATCCGATCTACGTCCATGAACAGTTCAATGATTATTGCCCGTAGCACCCGTCCATGGCCGGAGACATTGAATATCTGTTCATTCCAGCCCCACGGTAAAAATATATACTTGTATACCCCTACAGTGTGTGATGGGAGGGAATTTACGGGTAATTTCCCATGCTGGAAAGAACATGATCCAATTTTCAGATTAGGATATATGTCAACGCATTCCCGCGCTCCCTAAGCTCCTGCTCCTACTATGCCAGCCATGCCCAAGGAGACTCACGTATCAAACCCCTAATTAAGGGGAAATACACTCGCTATTAAATAACCACGAGCAACCGACAAACCTCCTCCCCATAGCAAGCATCACGACGAGCAAAGGACATCAAAAGGCAGTCAATTTTTTCTCTCTCTCCAAGCTGTCATGTGCAGGCCACACAGCACTTTATCCCTCCGGCCATTGAACACCCAACGGACTCACGTGGGAAAAGAACAAAAACTATAGAAAGGCTCTTCCCTGTCATATTAGCTGTCACAGCTGACAGAGCTCGTGAGGGAATGCTTTTATTTTCCCAATGTCCCTCCATATTTTATCACCCGGGAGCAATCACCAAAGCTGGCTCGTATTACTGTTATTATTCTAATATTATTTATTATTGCATATTAATTGATATTTTGTTATTTATTGTTATTATTACATATTATTTGTTATTTTGTTATTTATTGTTATTATTACATATTATTTGTTATTTTGTTATTTATTAATATCATTGCATGTTAATTGTTATTTTGTTATTTATTATTATTATTACATATTAATTTATACTTTTTTATTTATTAACATTATTCCATACTATTTGTTATTTTTTTATTTACTAATGTTATTACATATTAATTGATATTTTTTTATTTATTAACATTATTACATATTATTTGTTATTTTGTTATTTATTATTATTATTACATATTAATTGTTATTTTGTTATTTATTTTTATTATTACATATTAATTGATATTTTTTTATTTATTAACATTATTGCATATTAATTGTTATTTTGTTATGTATTATTATTATTACATATTAATTATTAGTTTAAACCGTTAATTATTTTTGTTATTGTGTTATTTATTGCTATTATTTTTATTACCTATTATTATACAGCCAGAGAAACTAATTACTGGAGCTCTCGTCGAGGCATGACGACGGTGACTATTTGCGGAGCCAAAGGGCATGGCTAATGGAGGGCGGATGGCAACCTTTCAAGATCACGCAGCTGGGAGCCATTCCAGTCAAACATACACTGATCATAATGGCAATGATGGAGCAATTTCATAGAGAGCACTTCCGCCTCCTCCCAAACTTCCATAAAAACTTCGACTCATAATCTCCTAAAGACCGGGGAATCGTGAGAGTTGGAGGAACGTCCTAAATTCTCTTCGTCTACCTTCCTCCGCCTTTCCCTGCTCCACGTTGTTTTTTCACCTGGTCATTAATATGCTTGCAAATGGCATGGAAGGTGTGATAAATTAACATATCCCATCTCAACCTTCCATTGGAAATGGAAAATGTTAATTACTGAGCGAATAAATAATAGTATATAGCTCATTGTTCCACGTACTTGAGTTGACGACGGTATCGCTGGAACCAGCCGACAGCACCAAAGTACCTCGCATGTGACTCATGGGCGGAATGATCTGTGGGGACAGAGAAGAAGAGGTATAAGATACACAAATAGACATGCTCATATGAGACCGATCTATTATTCTGGATGAATCCCATCCGACGGAGTCGCCTCCACCACCACCACCACCACCACCACCACAGACAGGGACACACAGACAAACACTTCAGGCCGGCTGTGTCCCCCACCAATAACACTGAGTGAGTGTGGAGGCAGCGGATACTCGTGGCTCCATGGTGGAGGAGGAGTGAATGCACACTATTCCATTTGTTCCCAATCCCCGAGATATTTGTAACACTTACCATCATGGCCATGCCGGAGGGAATCATCTTGAATGCGCTTCTGATGTCGAGTACAGTAGAAGAGCTGCCGGGATAAAAGAGATAGGGAATTAATTCAACCACTTCTTAGGAACGAGAGTGTCACCGACATCAAGCCCCGCCGTTCCCCATTGCCATGTGTGAAGCAGTAGTGTGGTATTATCTATTTTATTCTTCTCATCTCTGACTCTCTCTCTCTCTCTCTCACTCTCCCTCTCTGTCTCTTCCGATCTCCCTATCATTCCTCTCACAGAGAGGGAATCGACGCGGGAACTATTAAAGTCCACCGCTCCCGCACACACGCATTCACATTCAAACAGCCCCAACCACTTGAGCACAGCTCCGCATCCTCCTCGTCGGCCAGTCCCAACCGCCGTCACCCACAGCGGGATCCCACTCATATGCACAGCATTGGACAGCTGCGCGGGACTCGGATCTGTACCACTCAACAGGCTGCATTATTATCTGAATATCAAGTAGACGATTTCTTCCAACTTGAAATGTCCCACATTAAATTCCACCGTAAATTCTTCCCATACAATTTGCCCCACCAAACAAGTCTTACACACAGAGATCCACCAATAATGCTCCACCGCGGCGGCGGCGGCCGCGGAGAAAGCTCTCAAATTGAAATTTGTCCCCGCCACAAATGGAAAAAATCCCACCTCCGCCCCGAGCTACCCGCAAGGGAGGTGAGCGGAGCATGAACTTACCATGACAATGAAGGCAGCGATGCCTAAAAGAATGGCAAATAAGATGAAGGTAATCTCGGTGGATTTGGAAACCATCCTGACGCGGCGCGAGCTCCTTCCGACGACTGTACCACTTTCCCGCTCGTACACCGCTAAACGTCTCCGGTGCTCAATCCCTTCTTCGAACAAGTCGTCACCTCACGATTAAGCTCCGCGAACCCGCCAGCCTCTGGCCCGGGAATGATAATCACAGCCTGTGATACTGGGGAAACTCTCTGCTCACTCAACCCACGGAACAATGTCCTCCTATCAGGAGCCCCACTTGGAACTGTGGGCAAGGGGGACTGGGTGGGTGGGTGTGTATGTATGATGACCGAGCCAGTGGGATGATCCTCCGCCTTAATAATAATGCCTTAATGAAGCGCGGACGTGTCTCAAGTCTCTGCAGTGATGAGGGTCGAGGTAGTAGTGTTGATGGTGATGATGATTACGGTGGTGGTGGTGTTGGTTGTGCTCTTCACGGGGTGGATGGTGAATTAAAGGAGGAGAATTTTCTCTTCAAAATAATAACCCCTTGCCAACAGGGAGTCGGGAGACACCGCACGTACAGATCAGCTTGGAGGAGAGAGGGACGGCAGGCAATGTGTGCTCGAGTCGACTGCAGAATGCAGATTAAAGTTTCTCCTCCGTAGCCACCCGGAAAAAGAGGGACCGAGGAGGGAGCGGGAGAGAGGGGGGGGAAGTTAGCAAGAGAGATTTCCTCTGCCGGCGCATGAATCCCTATCCCCAACTTTGAGCATGTAACGTAGCACTTCCCATAATGCTCCCGCAACGTACACGTATATAGTCACCCGCCGCCACTGCCACTGCCACTGCCACCGCCGCTGCCGCCGCCCCCTGTAACGACTACATAGCTGAGCAGGGGATAAGATCGCAGAAGGAGTGGAGCGTTGCGGGGTCGAGAATGCATACGGCTTCGCTCATCCGCACCACATCATCACACCAGGAGAAGAAGTAGGAGAGGAATGGGCCCGAGAGAGAGTGAGAGAGAGAGAGAGAGAGAGAGTGAGCTAAGATAAAGAGGGAGAGTGTGAGAGAGAAGGATCCCGTGTTCGTCCATGTGTCTGTTGTTCGTGGAGGAGAAAGCTCTTCCTCCAATTTTCTATAAGATGCTTAATTGTACAAGATCTATTGGAACTGATTCTTCTGCAGGGGCTCCGCCAGTTGGGAGGCAGTGGATGCGCTCTATCAGTCCAACAGGGGCTCCTCCGTGCCTGGATATGTGTGTGTCTGTGTCTGTGTGTGTGTGTGTG
>WJFA01000339.1:0-43128 GCA_009870155.1 Pseudobourletiella spinata
CATTGGTATATTCGGAAAGTACTCGTCAAGAGGAATCGTTTGGTACCAAATTTTCTAAAATTTGAGAGTACTCGTGTCACTCAGGTCGAAACCTCTTGAAGTTACTCATTTCTTATTTTACAAAACCGCAGAGTTCTTACCATAAACATGGCTGCATCATCATGCTCGTGCCGCAGCAATTTCACCGTTTTTGTAAGTAAGCAAAAAAGTGAATTTCAGCAGACATGCTGTAATTAATTCTGGGCCCTGGAGCATCGAAAAATTGCAGCAAGTAGTACCTGATAGTGTAGATTCAGCATTAATTATACCATATTTTATCCATGTACAGTATGTGTCTGTACAGTAGAAACATACATTTTGCTACTGATATGAGTACTAACTCCCGGGTCATTCTTTCTTAACAATGATTCGCCTTTCTCATGCAAGACAGCTTTAGCTACTTTGTATTGAATCGTGAATTATGTTTACCTGAAGTGGTAATTTAACCTTGAAAAATCTTAACTGATCTAAAAAAGTATTACACGGATTAAAGCCAATGTACAAAAAAAATTAATTTTATCACCAGATGAAGTTTAATTCCAATTGAACGTTTGTTTGACACGACATTTAGCGACGCACATCTGTAAAAGCTTAAGTTACACTCAGCTGTATATAACACAGAAAAAAGGGGAAATACAGTTGCTTTAACAATTCACTTTAACCCAATCACCCTCTAGTTTAATGGGCGAGGTGTTTATGTAGTAGACCCAGTAGATTGTATTAAATATGACAAAAACTAATGGAAATACAACTTTGGATGCTTCGTCACCCAAGGCTGCTTTGCTGGAAATGCTAATTTTTCGGATCCGAGCACATTTCTCGTGGAATTTTGATATTGCTGCTATCCCTTCCAAATGCTGCACTTTCCCCCACACGATCCCGTCCTTAACCAGCTGGGTCTCATAATATCCACCTGCCATTGATCGAGCTTTTTCTAAATGCTTCTCGGCATCAGAAATTCCCTCTGTTGCAGAAGCATGTTTCACTTGCTTCGCTCTGTGGAAAGCGAAGCAAACCAGAGCCGACTGGAGTAAACTCAAGAATACCATGGCATAGCAAACTCCAGAATAAATATCCATTGCTTTAATATAGGAAATTTTAGGTGAATTTGAATGCGCCGATAGCAGTAGAGTCGTGATTGTAAGTAAACTAGTAACACCTAGCGCCATCCTTTCCGCTCCAGCACTCGTTCCCATCCAAAACGCAAGCCAAGATATGACCACTACCAAAATGGAGGGAATGTAAACTTCGATCAAGTAGTAAGTCATTGATCTTTCAAAGAGGAAATCAACCAACACATTAGTGTAATTCCCCGACGGATACACGTTCGTTCTTTTCCTTTGGCGGTGTGCTGTAACAATGAACTGAGGTAGTAGTCGACCTGAATTCGCAGCCATGGTAATAGCCCCTGATGCAGCCCAACTGTAATTTACGTCTTCATCCGTCAAACCGTAGCTTCCGAGCGCAACTGCGCAAATCTGTTGGTCCAAAGGAAAATTGCGGAGATTCATGAGACATGTTGAGATGAGGGAGAGGCGCACTGACTTCGTCACTAGTCCATCAGGGTGCCATCTGAAAAACTCGTTATCCACCGTAGCTTTATGCAGGCGCGACTCCTTCTCCAGCGGGAAATATGTGTCGGGCTGCCAGATTCGACTTGAGGCCAGTGTGTTGAGTGATACAAATTTTAGGGGGCGCTTTGGAGTGAATTTGAGTCGGGAATCCCGCCAGGTTTGGTGAAGATAGAAATCACTTTCAAATTGCATCTCCATCTCTGACACAGAAGTTATTCCTTTGAATATCATCCGCAGCTCAACTTGTGTCGGTGGCCCGTAAAAATCTGGTCTGAATCTGTTGTCGTACGCGTCAAGCACCTCATTAAGTGTCAAACTCAAATTTTTGGTGACATACTTTTGTAATTGTTCACTCGATGTCCTCTTGTCTTCTTTTGCAATAGCTCGTAGTTGAAAGGCTGTGGAATTTAAATTTGACTCAATTGAAGTGTTTGCTGAGAACGAATTTGTTGTGGCAACGGATGTGTACAAGATGAGTTTCCATGCTAGCAATACAACAAATGTATTAGTCGAGGTCCACATAATCGACGATGTAAGACAGATGTAAGCGATTGAAGCCATCAGTCGTTTTTGAAGAAATAAGTAACCTTCGAAATAATTCCAGGCTAGATATACCGTTGAGATATTTGAAATAGTTATCTTATATAATTCTGTCTTGCGCCTACGGGAAGGTTTCAAAATTCAACGGTGTGAACGACAAAAGACGGAGAAAGTCTACACGGAATATAGCGTGTTTGATAACAAAGCGGATGGTCAGCATTTGTTGTAATTTTTGACGTCGCTATCCAACCGAGCTTGAGCATTCTATCAGCCAAGTAAGTCCCATTGGCCTGGCGACCCTCACAATAAAAGATTAAATGTTTATGACTTCGATCGTGACCAACTAGCACTCACTTGAAGGAACGCTGTGGCTCGACATGTACTCAGCAACGTGACAAGCCTTAATGCATGCCGAAATGTCTGTGGCATCAAACCGAATTTTTAAGGCAGTTCGGATCATAGCCGCGTATAAAATGGTCACAATAAACCTGTATGCACTGCAGGTGATGCTTTAGGACTTTTATTTAAGCTTAAGTTGAGCATAAAATGTTTTTGCTATGACAGATGTGCCATAGGAAAAGGGTAGATTAGGCACAGGTCGATTTTCTCAAAACATTTGGATGTGATATTTTATGAATGAAGGTTCGATTGTGTCAATGCTGTATATTTGGAAAGTTTATCTCAAGCGCCGAAGCCCTCAGTACAATAATGACGACCTCATTCACGACCTCACGCGGTGTCAGCAGTATGGACTAAAGTAAGGGGTATACGCAGTACGCAGAGACGAATTTGATAGACCGTAAGACGGTATAGCGGCAGCTTCGGACACTACAAAATAGAAACACAACTTCGGTGATTTGGGTTAAAGCTACAAGCATATTTAGTTTTCTTGTAATAGCTGCTAGACCATCACATCATGTCAAGACTGTGTACAACTTATGTACTAATTCCTTTGAGTCCTACGTCATGTGGCATAGACAGGAACAACTTACAGCGACGAGAGAAGTTTGAATTGCATAAATTGCCGAAACAAAATAAAATATTTTGTTCCAAGATCCGACCTTGAGGCTCCGGCAGAAATCGTAAAGATTTTTTCCTCCGCGTAAACTCGTCCTGCACCATTAGCGGAGTTTTCTGTAAAGAAATGTTCCAGTACACATTGTTTCAATGCTCGCGTATTAGAAAATCTGAATAAATACTCATGAAATTCAAGTTACCATCGGTTCTTATGAAAAACGTGGATATTTTTTATCCAGCCTGGTTCCTCATCCAAGGTAGAGGCATTCAAGTAATATAGCCAGTAAACCCCATTGAACAAGGCAAATAAACATGGGAACATGAACCGGGCGGAAACATCACACTTTGTTATTTTCCCCTTTATCGCGAAAGCCGACCTTGCAGAGTCTCGACGTCCAAGTATTTTCATCTCGTAACTAACGAGACCGTCATCCATGGGAGATGATGCTGCCAGCACAGCGTTGCCCGTTCCAATGCTCTGTCTTTCAGAATTACCAGGAACTTGACTATTCTGCCCAGTAGAATGCTCGAATGGCTTTACTCTCTTGATGAGGTAACCTATGAGAGCTGACTGTAGAAGAGAAGCAAAGACCATTAAGAAGCAGACGCCGGCATAGATATCAATTGCTTTTATGTAAGAAATCTTCGGCGAATTTGAATGGGTGGAAAGTAGTAACGTTGTTATAGTAAGGACGCTAGTAACGCCAAGAGCCATCCGTTCCGAAACTGCCTCCCTTCCCATCCATAAGGAGAACCAGGAGATTATAACAACTAAAGCAGATGGGATATATACTTCTATCAGATAGTAGCTGATAGATCTAGTTAGGAGAAAGTCACATGCAACTGTGGTGTAGTTTCCAGTTGCAAACTCCGCCACTAGCTTTCTCTGCCGGTACCCCGCCAATTCGAAATGTTGCAGAAGTTCTAGTGAATTTGGGCCAAAATGAACGGAGGCTGCCTCTGAGTCCCAGTCGTACATGAGGGAAGTGTCTGGTAGTCCATAGCTACCCGCGTAAATGCTGCAGACTTGCTGGTCCATGGGAAAGTTCTGAAGATCCATTGGGCAACTTGCCGTCAACGTCATGCGCATGGACTTCAAAATCGTTCCATCCGGATACCAACGGTAGAAACCGTTGGACACAGTGGCGGCATGGACAAATGAATCCTTTTCATTCTGGAAAAACGTGTCCGGAAACCAAATTCGATCACCAAATTCGTAAGTGAGTGGCACGAATGTAAGAGGGGTACTGATTTCAAACTTAAGCCGGTCATCACGCCAAGATTGGCGGAGGTAGAAGTCGACCTTGATTTCCATATCCACCTCCGAAATGTAGGGGATTCCCTCAATGTGAAAAGACACCCCAACTTGTACTGGTGGGCCAAAGAAGTGTGGTCGGAGGTCTCTGTCATAGTCTGCCAGTGTTTTGTTCAACGTATCCGACAGATTTCTCATTAGTTCACTCTGAGAAAACTGAGAATATTGATAAACACCCTGGATTTCTTCTGGTAACACAGTTGTTAGTGAGAGACTGTTGTTCATTGTCGAACTATTATGTGCTGTCAATGACTGAGCTTTTCCAGCAATTATTCCTCTGCTTATCAACGCGAGAATGAGACATAGTTTAGCGGTTGAGGTTCCCAGATGATTCATTCTTGCACAATTTTCCACCGTGAGGGCACTAAAACTACAATTTACTATTCACTTAACCGATTCGCTCAGGGATTACTGGGGAATTTCCGAAAATGCCATGGAGTGAAAGCACTATCCAAGGACGGGAACTCAACTGCAATTAGAGATGCGGGAAGTAACGAGGGCACACACGGCTGTGAGGGATGGGAGCCATCCGGTGGAGAAGGAAACGTGATATGTTCACCGTATCTCTATCCCATCAAGGGATTTTATTACAACGGGAAAATTTGGATGCTCCGACTAGAACCCACGAATGACTGGGATGTGACTTCGTCCTGTGTACAACTACCACACCTGGGAGTAGATCAATTAGAATAATAATTCAGCTCGGAGGGGAGCACGGCATATCTGATAGCTTAGAGCTGGTTTTCTCATTTCTAGCTGGGTTCAAACAACTCATCAACTAAGGCAGCCACGAAAGGTCCGCCATTGTCTCTGTTACGCAAAAGGGAAAAATTCAGGACAAGAATACAAGGAAAAGTGCACAAAAACTTACTTATCCAACAAATGCATCAGTGTATGGCTAATGCATTGGATAAATTATAAAAAGTGTAGAACACGAACGTGACATCATGCTCATCACCAATTAACTTCACCGTACGTTTCCAAGAGTCGCAACATATCGCAAGTAGTGGCAAGTTTGGTACAAATTATACTGTGCAATGCAGTGGAACGAGATGTGGTTGAATGTGATGGAGGGAAATAGCTAAATTATCAAAATAGCAGCGGAGCATCCCCAGAGTTTTTGTCCTTGTCATCATAAATATCCTTGCAGCATGGTGTTGTGACTAGCTCTCCAGGGATTTCTTGCCTTGAATTCATAAATTCTCATGCTCTAATGTACAGTAACATGTTACAATGTCGTATCAACACGTTAAAAATTCTAGAATTCTATGTTGTGAGAGGCACCATGAGGTTCGGATAAAACATGCAATTTTATTCTCATTTTTTTATCCCGTTCTGCCAGCAAGTCAACTTAATTCGTATTTCCAATACTCAACATTAACTAAGGTACGATAGGTCAAGGTGTGGTGTGATTAATTGAGTGCCACATATTTGTTACAGGAAAAAATCCAGTATCCTGGTTCACAATTACAGTGTGAAAAAAGTTGACTGGCTGCTGCACATGTTATTTCATCTCTTTTCTGAGAGAGCCAAACCTACATACACAAACTGAAGGACGGAGGGCTGAATCTTGAGTTATACTTTTGAGCTCGCAGGCTCGTACAAGGAATGTAGCAGGAGCTACACGTAAGAGAAAAATGCAAGAAACAGGCTTACATTTTGATGCAAAATAAGAGTTGAGTTCTACTATTTCCTACGGACCACTCAACCATAAGCGACATGTCCTCCGAAAACATTTCGAGTAAGACTGTAGTTATTTAAATATGGGATCACAATAACATACTTCACACCCAGTCTGTATCCAGTATAATTATTAAAGAATTTGTAGGCCACAACTAAAAAAGTAGCGTTATTACTTGATTTAGTAAAGCTGGATTGCTGCAACTAGGACTAATAATGGGAGCACGAGTATGTAAATTTCATTGAATTCAAAGAGAGCATTGCCAATGTTAACTATCGGTGGACATATGAAAGAGGGCCCTACGCGTACAACTCTGAGATTCACAAAATATAAATAGAATCATTTGCCCGAACGTCTGCTCACAGAAAATCTGTACTGATGGAAGCTAGGCTGTTTGGTGCTATGCAATAAATTGTACCATGAAGAGCTGACAAGGTTTGGGGGAAAGCAGATTATTTTAATTGCCCCACATGCTGCTCGGAGATTTACCCTGCTAATACAATTAACCTTTATGAACTATTACATCATTATCATTACGGGTTTTTGCAGTTACGTTGAGAATATGATATTATAAAGTAACCAAGCTCAGAAGATATGCCATAAAAGCACCGGTTTTGCTTAAAAATAGTCCCAGCCAAATGATGAGCTGCATTGCTTTTAACACAACTCCAATGTAGCTTAATGCTGCACCGTAGCGGTATGAATTTCGATGTTAGGCCACGTACAATATAGCTCGTCTAAAAATTGACATTCTCCTCGCTCCCATGGAGGTGAGCAACATTTTCTAACTCGTGTGTTCTGTGAATCTCCACTATAGCAGCAAACAGCATTTCAATAACATGATACGTCGTAGAAACATTAACATACTCATGTTACGACAACGAAAATATGCTAAATTGAGCTACTCCCACGTCCCAAAAGGATATTCTTTCTCTTTCCAGTTCCTGTTACAAATAAGATCTTAAGGTCTACATGGGTTCACAAATGAGTATTCCCCCTATAGGCTCCTCTACAAGCTTAGTCAGCTCCTTTCTGTATAATTTTTACGAATATTAAGGTGCCCCTTATGAGTTGGCTGTAGATTAAAACTTTAAGTATAACAGCTGAAAATAAAGTTTAACTCGTACACATACTGTATCTTCCTGTCCTTCTTTAAAATAGGCATCAATACCATGTCTGAATGTAATTACGCAGAATATTACACTTCAAAGCACAAGATGAACTCAAAAGCGAGTCCCAGTACAGAACCACCGAGTGATTCCAATATAAAAACAACACCTCTGTCGAATGTCATGACGCGGTGTAAAGCGATATTGGATTCCACGTCATGCTGATCTCGGTTTGTTACAGTGCCGCTGTATATAGTTGATTTTCGAGTCACAACTGTCGTAATCGCTGTTTTTAAAAGCTTAGTAAAGTATTCCTTTTAAAAGATTGTTCAAAAACCTTTTGATTCTCCATACTTTTTTCGCCATGACAGAATCGACATGAGGTCAACTTTTTTACAATGGACTACATTCTAATTTCAAGCAACATCACACCAACACCAGTCATGCACTTTAGATTATTAAAGCGGTGTATTACAAGTTAAAATCATAATCTTCATTTCTAGTAAGCCTGATTTCAAATGGTGAATAACTTGAGTCGTAGAAATAAATTTAGTATCTACTAAACCCGTACTTTTTCATCTAGCCGTGCGCAAATCCTTTCGAAAAAAGCGTATTTGGGAAGAATGTAATAGAAAATATGCCCATTCCAATAAAGCTTCTGCTGCCGAATAAATCACTTTCCCTCCGTTTCGTTTTAAAGGGACGTGGTTAGTAATTTTTCGTTGTTGTTCTAATACGTTTTTGTTATTCTAGCACCACTGAACTGGTGATGCAAAAGAGCTGAACTGCAAAGCCAGGATTAAATGACAGTCGAATTTCGTCTCCTTTTTCAGCAACAAGCCGATAAGCGCATCTTTAGCGCTGATTTTGGCACACCCATTTTTGAGCATTTCGAATGCGTCATTCGAGGCTCAGCCCCTCTTGTATGTGTTGTGTTTTACCTGGAAACTTCAGAAGCCTCTATCCCATTCATTTCCTGTCTCCTGTTCCAGTTTCTACATACACAAATATCCATTAATTATCCTTAGCTGTACTTTACCCTAACTCCTAAAAAGTAAATAACAATCAAGTACATCATGCGCTATCCAATTACCATCTGTCTTTATGAAACGTACTGATATTATTGATCCAATCCGGGTCTTCATCTACAGCTGAGGCATTCAAATAATAGACCCAGTAGCATGCATTGAACAAAATGAACGAGCAGGGAAATACATAGCGAGACATGACGTCACACTGAGTTATTTTCTTCCTCGCACGGGACAGAGGAATTTCTTTGTGCTTCTTCCTTCTCAAGACTCTAACTTCGCTGCTAACTTCCGGAGGTGGAACCGTTAAATCTGATGGACTCGTCGCGCTATCCGACTGTACTGAATAAATTGGTTGATGGTCCTTGTCCATCCCAGTAAGTCGGCCAGTATCTCTTACTTTCTTCAGGAAGTAACCGATCATAGCTGACTGGAGTAGAGACGCGAAAACCATGAAGAAACAGATGCCGACATACACGTCAATGGCCTTCACATATGAAATCTTAGGGGAATTTGAATGGGTGGAGAGTAAGAGGGTTGTTATGGTCAACACACTGGTCACACCAAGTGTCATCCTTTCCACGGCCGCGTCCCTTCCCATCCAAAATGCGAACCATGAGATTATGACAACCAACGCGGATGGAATGAACACTTCAATAAGGTAATAGCTTAGAGATCGAGTCAACAAAAAGTCACAGGCAAGGGTCGTGTAGTTTCCAGTGGCAAATTCCGCCACCAGTTTCCTTTGTCGGTAGCCAACCAGTTGGAAATGCTGAAGAAGTCGACGAGAGTCCGGACCAAAGTGAACCGACGAGGCCTCCGTATCCCAGTCGTAACTGAGGTCAGTGTCAGGCAGGCCGTAACTCCCTACCAAGATACTGCAAATCTGTTGGTCCATTGGGAAATTCTCCAGATTCATGGGACAACTTGCTGTTAAAGTCATTCGAGTAGATTTCAGTATACGACCACTTGGGTGCCAGCGGAAGAATCCATTGGTCACTGTAGCGGAATGGACAAATGAATCCTTTTCGTTCTGGAAAAATGTATCTGGATACCAGATCCTCTGACCAAACTCATTGGTGAGCGGAACAAACTTGATTGGGACATCCACTTCAAACTTGAGACGCGTATCTACCCAGGACTGGCGCAAGTAGAAATCCACCTTGAATTCCATGTCAACTTCCGAAATTTGGACTATCCCCTCAATGTGGAATGATACCTTAACTTGGATAGGTGGACCGAAAAAGTCAGGACGCAACTGCTGGTCATATTCTTCCAGAACTTTTCTCAGTGTGAAAGTCAGGTTCTTCATTAAGTGGAGGTTGCGGTAGTTAAGTGTAAAAGTGTGTGGCCCCACCGAGTCAGATGCAATCACACTTAATCCACTGTTGTTCTTTGGGAAGAAGCTATCACCGCTTAACATTTGAAATCCTTCCGTCGCTATTGATGCGGGTAGAGAAACTGCAAGGATAAGAACGTGGACAAAATTCATGATGATACTTGTGAGGAATCAAACGGAGGCGTGGAATTTCTTGGAACAAAAGCAAAGATGGGCCACACCGTTGAGTATTACACTGAGGAATAGACTGACTTTCTATAATTTATCAAGACGGTGCCGGTTTCCTTTTCCAATGCTGTTCTTAGTACTCCTCTCTCCAAGTGACGTCGCTGTCGGTGGTGAATGGTCCATAGAATGGCAGGAAGTTACCGGTTGACACGAAGATATCTCATACTAATGCACCTTTTGAAGTAATTATGAGTCAATCTCTGGGTGCAGACTGCCCCCCCCAGCGATGAACGTTTGGTGTCTACATCTCAAACTTAACAAGTCAACGTTTATAGTTGTAACGAGGGCTCGCCCGCAGTCGGCATGCAGGCGGATTGAATAGTTCTAAACGAATAAAAACAAAATCTAATGGCTGTGGGCCGTTCGAGTGCATTGAATCGTAATTTCATATGTTGCACCCACCAAGATTCCACCTTCACCAAAAGATGCACACGTGTGTGTGTTGATGCGATACTGACACTGACCTAGTAAACGTCGGTGCGAGGGTTTTCAGGAATTTCGTACTTGTTTCCCACATAAAAGTCGTGGGAGGAGATAAATTGTTGAAAAAGTCAGCATGAGGCAAAATCCATGTGTATTGGCATACACAAATTTCATACATGAAAACATAAGGGAAGACGTAAGACGAGACTAGAAAGGATGCTGCGGTCTGATCCCGGCGTCGACGGAACCGGAGCTCTTGGAAATGTGCCGTTTTCTAAATCTTTATTATTATTACACTCCTGATATCCACTGGGTCGGTAAAACCTTCTCGGTTTAAGTAATTGAATCTGTCAGTCCCGCTAAGCTCCGTTGGATTTTACTGCGCGGATGATGGCCTCACAGCTTATAAAGATAAAGACTCCATATGGCTAACAGCAGTGCTGCTGCTCCCGTCCCGTCAAATGTCTACAAAGTATCACTGCCATCGGGACCGGAACATGTGACCGTTATCATAGCTGAGGGTCTTAGAATCCTCAACCACATGGTTATGCCATTGCCATAATGATGGCTATGTTCATTGTAACTTTTAACATGCATGCCAACTAACACACTGTTTCGCTTACAAGTTGATATTCAGATAACCAAGATTTTTCATATCTAATTATTCAAAGGAAATCTCGATACACAAATATTATGTAGCATAAAATTCATGCACTCTGATTACCACACTGGTCTATCTATAAACGAGGCGCATGTAATCACGCCCTTTGGAGAGAGGCGCGCTGTAACGTCCTCAACCGCATGTTGTCATCCAACAAGAACTGACAATGCATGTATAATAATTCCTAAAAATAATCCTCACGGATGCAAAATTGTGGAAATATTAAACACGCACGAGTAAATAAAGCCATGGGATTCGTATCGTCAATCGTCAAACCGGGCCGCGCTGCAAAATCCTTGTAACTCTGAAGTCAAAGAATCGTACCGGATTACTCTGCATGCATACCGAAATGAATGTCAAGGTTAAGTTAGTAGAAGTCATTCGGGATGTCGCGTTGCCAAGGCGCTTTGAGAATTACAGTCTAGGTTCCGTGTTCCTTATATTTCGCCTCAGTAATTTTATATTTATCTTGTACCTGGACTTGACGTTTTTGTAATTGATTGCGCCTTGAATTGACTTGTTCCATAACCCTCTGTCAGCTTGACTTCTATTCACTCCTTCGTTTATATTAAGTTTTTTTCCGGAGTACTGGAGAAGTAAGGATCGGCATCTTTGGCGGGTTTGGAGCTACATTTTCATTCACGTCGAATCATTGAACTTGATCATGCAGAGCAGAGTAACATTCCAACGCTTCCTAAATTTCCATTCAACCCTCATTTAAGCTAAAATCACATTTCCCCGCATAATTATATCATGGGTCGGATTTTGCAACGGTGTGATGTTTCCAGGTTCCAGAAACGCCGCTGGCAAAGTGCGCTGGGAAACCGGCGGAAAACCATTCTTGGTGTAGTGCTGTACCCGAACTGACAAGGATTCAGTCCTATAAACGAATTCTTACCCCTGTGTGATATTTTTGGCAACACTCCAGCGAAGGGCAGGTCGGCAGAACATGCTGCTGTCTCCCTTTTTCATTTGCTGATTCTTACCCTTGTGATTATTGATCTGTCTTGGTCCGATCCATGCCTTTTCTCAATGTCTTCCCACTCGACTGATGTTATAGATTGCTGTCACGACGTTTCGCCACAACTTGTCTCTACTACCCAGCTCCAATATACAGTATATTTGTCAAAATCCAGCTCTTCGTTTCGAGTCGAAGCTGCCAGTTGCCCCCAAGCGCTACATTTCGTATGAGACAATATGACAATATTGAAAATATGAACCTCCGGCCTCACTGATAAGGAAAGCATTTATTAATAGTTTCCATCTCTTTTGATCCTTTTAACACACATTTGTAGTCACGAGAGTCATGAACTGAAACAGGCCAACGTCCTGATCGAATGAGAAGCGTTGCGTCGCCGCCGACGGACGCGAGAAGGAGAAAGGGCTGGTATCTCTGACTCCTTTCTATAGATTGACTCCACTGTCGACGTCATTCTTAGAACACACTTGGACAGGTTGTCTCATAATGATACGTCACATTTGTTTTCGCTCTAGAGCCTAAACGACTCAACGCAGAACAATGATCTTGGTAGCAATCGAAGGCTGAGGCTGTAAGATTTTGTTTGGTACCATGATTGGCCAGGTCGGCAGAATGATACCCGAGATATTGTGCATGGCGAAAATCACATGGTAATTTAACATACCGTAAACGGGACACATTCTGCCCTACTACTGCTAAACCGCTTGGCGAAGACGCATGTGTAATATCGCGTTTGACAGATCTTCAGGCGGCGCTTCAGGTTTGGTGCATCAATATTTGCTGCACCTGAACTCCATAATCGACGCTATGGGATGTGTGGCCTAACCAGGGCAGCGTAGACATTTCGGCAGCTAAAGATTGCTCAGAGCACTTTCAGAGACTGGAATAGGGTAGGAATTTTTTATCTTCTCTATATAGTGAGTACCCCAATATCCTACAACACTGCACCAAACAGCACCGAGGGCACCAAGCAGAAAATTTAGCCTCAATGCAAGCCTTACTCTAATGCTGTGTTTGATAGCCCAAAATGGCCTCGTTGCTAATAACATCCGTGTTTTGCACCAAACTATCCCAATTTGTTAGCAACGATTAGAAAAAACAAACGCGATCTATCATTATATAAAGTACATACCCGCATATAGATTACATTTCATTAGATACAGCACCTCGAACACGTGAATATACCAAGACCAGCACAGCAGAACAATTCCTGCAGAGGCACATCATACAAAGCTATTCCCTATTCCCGATTCCCTGTAGTGAAATATTATACCTGCTGTGATTGCGGGGCGCGAATTCACGATTAAAATGACTAAACGGCAAACTTTAATCTGAAAAATAACTCCTGTGACTTGATAGAGTGGTTATTTTTGCAGTTAGTTACTCTGAAACAGGGATGCTAAATGCTACAGAAGAGGACCACACAACAGAAAAACTTTTAGGAAAAAATCTTTACAGTGCATATGAACTAGCACTTCTCCACATCAGAATAATGAAGCTCTGAAGATTTTTGAATGATTATAGTTTCTATATTTATTCCAAATCCAACGCTCACGTATCCACGTTCCCACACGCACAGCAACAGTCTCTCGCATCAGTCGCAGCATGGAAGAAAAGAGGGCTACAAGCTACTCCTCCACATACCAATACTGATGCCAGACGTTGTCTTCACAAAATATTCTAACACCTTATGTTGCACACATATGATTAACACTATGGGTGGAACATTACAGAGCCAAGTAACATTATCAGAACACCTTACATTCTGAATATGGGATTCCAGGCTAAGACCATGATAAATCATCATCATGTAAAATAAGTAGGGAGGTCTCATATGCCAGCATTAAAGTATCAACGATGCGGTGCAAAACCAACTCACACAGGAAACCAAGGAATGGATTAGATCATCTGAACTACGAAGGTAAACAACAGTCACACCTGAAGATGAAGTAATATTTTTTCTTCAGGATACATAGCTTAAATTCACGAATTAGTATGTGTACAACAACGAAATAAAATTTTGGAGTTTTCATACAGAATCTAATGTATTTTGTAAGACTTATAAAATAGAAGCACACCTTCCTGCAATTACTACAGCTAACAACAAGACAAGCTATTTCAAGTTTTTAATTTTTATGTAACCCTGCATCAAAGTTCTAATTAGTCAATCTTTGAAGCATTTTCGGTCTATATGTCAACTTAAAACTATATATAGGACTTGAGGGTATACTAGATCCCCAAAATTGCAAGGTCATCCTCCCGCGAAGCACAGCCTACAGGTTCACTTCTCACAACAGCACTCACAGTTTTCTTACTACTACTATCATCATCGGAGTCAGACAGCACAATAACATCATCAGTAGATATGGAATTACGGAGTAAGGATCCAACTCCTTGTTGCGTAGGTGGGGCTTGTGGTCTTGAAAGTCGAAACGGAGGATGTTTCGGAGTAATAATTGGACTTGTTTTAGTAGGAGGTGCTGCTGCTGGTGCCAACCTTGGCACTGGAGGTTTCACACTTGATGACACAGGGACTAATCCAGGCTTCAGGCCGGGCCTATGAGGAGGTGTTCCGTGCCTAATTGGAGGCGCGCCGTGCCCAGTTCTGACTCCGTTCACATTTTGTCCTGCGAAAGCTCTCAGTTTTTGGGAAAAGTTCATAGAGCGGTTAGCCAGAGCTTGAGCAGAGGTCAATGCTATTGGGCCATTCGAGGAGACTAAAGTTGGTGCGGTATTTCTCCTCTTCATTTGAGCCGATGCCTGGTCCAGAGCTACAGGAACATTTGGGGGGAATTTCCCCCGTGGAAAAACAGGGGCTGCCGCAAAAATGGGGACAGACGTCTGTCTTGCAGTCTCATCAATCAAGTCTTCACTGGGCGCGCCCATCCACGGGATGGACTCAGCTTGATCGTCGGGAGCTGGCAGGGGTACTTCCATCGCAAGAACGGTTTGGAAGAACCGGGCAAAGCTTCTAGGAGCCCCACGTACCCTCCGCATTTGTGACCCACTACTTGTGAACGTGGGGGTTGCAAGGGTTGTCACACTCTCTATTGTTGGTGTAAAATCGTCATCGTCGTCATCGTCAAGGGTGACTATTTCTGGCTCTATGTTATCTGGTTCCACGGACGTTGATACTGCTGTAACAAGGGGTTTCACAGGTCTTACATTCACCATTCTACTTGCAGAGTTGAGGACAAAATTATTTGGATCAGCTTGAGTTCGTGAAGGGGTGGGAAGAACGGAGGTAGCTGCTATTGGAGGCACTGAGGTAATCGCGGACACTGTAGTTACTGGCACTGTGGCGGGTTTCACAGGCACTGAACCCGCCAGAGGTAATGAAGCTACTGCTGAAGAAAGAGGATTCAGATCAGGAAGGATGCGTCGAGGGACAATGGATCTGAATCCCTGGGTTAGAGATGAAACTTTCTTGAGTCCGAATCCCGAAGGAGGAGTGACTTGAGGTGAATATCCAGTTGGAGGAGTGACGTTGGGCGAACTCTTTAAATTTATACCTTTTTCGATTACGGCTTTGAGAATTTCCAAAACTTTTTTCGACACGAGAGAAAAATGAACTTTATTAGCCATGGATTTCCCCTGTGTATGCCGTTGCTGGACGACTCCCACGAGGCCTTGAAAATGCTTTCGAATCTGAGATTTCAACTCCGACTGAGGCAAAACATTGACGCACTGTAGAATCCTCTCAAGCCTTGACATACACGTGCTGTAGTAATGCGCCTCAGTTGGAGAGGTACGATTCACCTGTACCAGCTCCTCCACCCATCCGATCAGTTTTAAGATGTGCGGGACAAATCTTTCAGGGTAGGGGAGGCCTGCAGCTTCCTCAGAACCTTGCGCTAAGTTGGATGATCTTGAACTGGATGATATTGGAGAGGCGCAATGGTTGGCTTTTAACTTAAAATTGGCAAAACTAGGCCCTGTAAAAATTGATGAGATTAATAGATTAAAAGAAAGTCTCACACGATTGCACTGTATAGCATTATACAGATCCATATGATACATGACTCGGGAGGACTACACAAGAGTAATACTTACTTTTCTTATTGCCAGACAAGAGCTGATTCCAATTAGAATGATTTATAACTGGCGGGCTCCCACCGTGGCCAAGCACACCTTGAAAGCTTTGCGACAGACGCAACCTCTTCGATGACGATGACGAAGATTTCTCCTTGTCACTATCCGAGTCCGAAGATGATGTTGGCTCGTAATCACTAGACTCACTACCACGATCTCTGGCACCTTCATCGTCCGATAGTTCTTTCAAACTCCAGGTCGGTTTCGGTGTCCTCTTAACTGCACGGACAATGAAAACGATTGGTTGACTACCTCTCTATTCAGAATTCAGTTTCTCCGAACAATAATATGAACAATTCGAATTCACCTTTTTTTACATGAGAAGAAGGAGTGGATTCCAATTGGTCCTCCGAATAACTATCAACAGCAGCATTTCCATTATCATTTTCTTCATCGCTACGAGGCTCTTGCTTGATTTTTATTGGGTAGAAATTAAATGCAGGATCTAAACAAATGATGAGTACACTTTCTGGTTAATCCCGTGAAAATAGTGGACTATTTATAACTTCTTAAAAATATTTTTACTCAACAAAGGCGCAGTATTTAAAACCTGCAACAAACTGATACACTGTGATGATGGTCACTGGATTATGCAAGTTAAATTCCACATACCTGCGGCAACAACATTGACCTCTTCATCCCCAGTAATTTCGACACTGGGGCTAGGTTTTACTTTGATGTTGAGACGTAGAGACGGAGCTATATTTCTTCCAGACTCAAAATCGAGTATGACCCGCTTCGAACCAGAGATTTTGACAAGATCATTCGAGCGGAAATGATTGGAACACACAGCAGAATTTTCATCGGGTATCCATTCTGGATCACTTCTACTCTGGCGGATGATATTGATCCATGATTGTCTCAAACCAAACGGTTGCTTCGGTACTCTACGTGCATAAGATGAGATTCATGTGCCAACGAACGATAAATTCAAACTTAGTATCAATAAACTATACTACTAGTTTTGAACTTACTTATGAAACGAAAGTACTCCAAAATTTGAGGGATCAGACTTCGAGCAACAGTCTCCGATACTGCACTGCAGACATTCCTCCTGAACCAATTCTATCTCCGAATTTTCTTCGTTCCCCATAATGGATCAATGCGTTTTATGTGAATAATTCAAATCGTTGTAGTTTGAAGATTACAAAAACGGCATAAACATTTGTATGGCTGATGAACGCCGTGTATTTGCTCGTCCGCTATAATGTCACATTCAGGCAACTTCATCCTACCAGTCCCAAAATGTTCTCCTGCAATACTAATATCATTATAGAAGTAAAAAATGTCACACAGTGAAGATCAAACCATTTTTCAAGTTACTACAGTCCAAAAAATCTGTCAGTTCAGCCGAATATGTTTTCTTCCAGCCAAACCCCTCACCACCTCTATCGCAGCACAGAGACATAACTCGCGGTACGTCCACTAAAATATCACAGTTCCATTCACATTTGTACATACATGGAGAATCTGCCGCCTGCGATTTGAATACGGCTCCACCGATGAAATGAGTCAAGGGAACAAATGAGGGAAGCGCAGTTTTGATTTTGAGTACGTGCATACTTTAAGCTTTGGGTATTAGGATCGACAATTTTTGATTGGCCGTCGTCATCTAAAGAGTTCTCATAGGCCAGCTTTAGAACCGGGACATTTAAAATATTTCTTATTTCTGATTATGATGCGAGTGGAAGCATAGGCTGAACCTCACAGTGTTTGATATTTCATCTTCATCTAGTATTGCCATTTAATTTTAAATTTGGCTGAATAGGAGGGTTACCTTAGTGTACTAGCCAGATCGAACTAAGATTTATAGGACATGTTGCCCTTCCCTAGCATGTACTAACACTGGCGCCGTGCGCCCAACTAAAGCCTGGTTTCCGAATTATTCGAATTTGAAATTTCGCCAAAATCGATTCTGGGAAATTTAACATGGGATTTCCCATAAGAACTTTCATGCTCCCAAGGGTTTCCTTTTGGTGTTTTTGGAAAAAATTACTTTTTACAAACTTTTGAAAAATGAGTTAAAAACTGGGTTTCAACGATGTGGGAGCATCAATTGGGGTGGAAATAGGAAATGTGACTCTTAATTTTGACGAAAAAGTGGCGTTTTGCGGAAATCTTCAAGGAGAGGGGGAAAAATCACGAAATTGATATCTAGGGAATTTAACATGGGATTGCGCATAAGGATTTTCATGCGCCCAGTGGACTTTTGCCCAATGGCTCAAAAATCACCTTTTACCATGCCTTATGATCGACAGTGCCAAAAAATTATAATTTTAGATGTTGAATTTGTCAAAATTTGAATTTGCAATTTTCCATTTTTTGTTTAAATTTACCACCTAAAATTGTAATTTTTTAGCATGAAATTTCTTATGGGAAATTCCATGTTAAACTTCCCAGAATCGATTTTGGCGAAATTTCAAATTCGAATAATTCCGAAACGAGGCTTTAGTTAAGCGAACTGCGCCAGTGCTAGTACATGCTAGGGAAGCGTAACATGTCCTATAAATCTTAGTTCGATCTGGGTAGTACACTAGGGTAACCCTCCTATTTAGCTATTGTAGTGAATTGGATAACAAACATAAATTTAATAGTAAATAGAACTAAATCTCTCACAAATTTAAAAATGACAAAGATAATAAATCTTAAAATCGATGTCACACTCTCCTATGTTATGGGTAAACTCGAGAACCGCTCGATGTACAGTCATGTGCCATGCATCAATCAAAAGCCAGTTATTTGGAGATGGTTATAGGCTTATTTTTATTCCGGTAAAACCTTGACCTCGGGTCAAAAAAAGAGGTCAAAGTACAACTATAGGGTGCATTTTTAAACCGTCCTTCCCACGCAAAAAAATGGCACCACGAGATTCCCCATGCATTTTTACCCGAGAATACCAATTTTTAAATCTCTGACGTTTGACATTGTGTAAAAAACTAAGGTCAAAACCCAGACTTTTTGACCAATTGCGATTCTTTCTTCGGCCTCATTTGTTCCGGGTAAACTCGGGTACCGATTGGCCCACCATCACGTGTCATGTACCAAACGAAAGCCAGAGAAATTGAATTATAGATAGACGTATTGTTTTTGCAATCAAACCTTGCTCTCGGGTCACAACAAGAGGTCAAAGTTCAACATTACGGTTTTTTTCAAACCGTTTGCCCCACCCAAAAGAAAATGTTCTCGCGAGATTTCTCCTACAATTCAACGCTAGAGTGCCAATTTTAAAACCCCAATGTCAAGGGGTCAAGTACCGAGGTCTAATGCCAGATAAATAATTTTGGTTTAATTGAGATTGTGCAAAAGTTATGACACAATCAGATTCTCAATCCAATTTTTCCCCTTAAAGGCAACTTTGGCGTGGCTATTTTTGACGGTCATAGGTCGACTCCACGTCTTCTATGTAGTTAGCTTCGTGGCCTACTCTCCGCAAAGACCTATAATATTGTGATCAAACCTTGAGCTCAAGTAGAAACTGAGGTCAAATTTCAACGATAGTGCTTGTTTTCAAACTGTTTGTGCTATTTAAAAAATGACAACGAGATTTTTCACGTGAATTTAGCCTATTTTACGAATTTACAGACTGTCTTTTGACCTGAGGTCACTCACTCAAATGTAAAATTTTTTGCACAATTGCGACTTGCGCTTCTGAGATGAAAAGTAATGACACCAAC
Source organism: Pseudobourletiella spinata (assembly GCA_009870155.1). NCBI lineage: Eukaryota > Metazoa > Arthropoda > Collembola > Symphypleona > Bourletiellidae > Pseudobourletiella > Pseudobourletiella spinata. The sequence goes on from WJFA01000339.1 coordinate 19,700, forward strand.
AGATTCCTCATTTAAATTTGCCCCATGTTGTGAACCTTGGTGTGCCGGTATCTAGCCTAAGGTCAAAGTTCGAAGCCGAGTCGTCTGTATACAACGCAATGTGGTGGTTTATACTTTGTCCACAGTAAACGCTGCAACGGTTCAACGCACCGTAATTTTCAGTACACCAAAAGAAAGCCAAGGAACCAAAACTTGCCCAACAGAACGTTAAACTTTTGTTAGTTAACGTAACTACGATATCACTGGCTCGCGGTGACCGATTAACTCCTGATAACGCGCGATACAACTGTCAACACCATTCTTATGTCAGTGCTACATAAGAACAATAGAATGTCACGCAGTCATGTACAAGTGCGACATGCAAGCGACGGACAAATCCACAATAAGTATATGTTATGGGTTATTATATACCGTTATATATGTGATCCTAAAGACAAGAAGAAAAATATCAACACGGCATTCACGTCCGCGCGACATGTAAAGCAAGCAATGTCACGTCGTTAAATGCAAGTGCGAAATATAAGTGACGGACAAATGTACAACTCACATACTAAATAAGCTATTGTAGGTACGACATGGCTTACTTAGCGCAATTTATGTGGTCGTAAAGACAAGAGGAGAAAAGCCACGACGGCATTCACGTAAGTGCAAAATGCAAAGCAGACAATTTGGCAGTCAAATGAAACTGTGACATACAACCACTGAACAGATGTACAGTACACAAGGGGTAAAATGCAACGGTAAAAGTAACATAGCCGATGCAGAAATGTAGTAGCGAAAAAGACACTTGGGGTAAAGTCCGCAACATCTAAGACAAAAATTTGGGTGAAAGTCTGTTGTAATGGAGTAGCTTGTAATGTAATCTTAGTATGATAGATTAGATAAAAGATGAATGCTGCCGCAGCATATATAAATAAAAAAAAGAAAAATAAAAAAAATAAATAGCAAAATACTATGAATTTACTGAAGAAACGTCCATCACGCTGCAATGGCGACTGTTCATGTATTTCAAGGACCCCGCGTGGGCGAACCCGCTATTATATAATAATAAGGAACTCTGTTGTGCTCATCAGTCCATCGATCATTCATGTACGAACAAATACGTTCAGTGTGGGCATTTGATCATGGAATCCTGAGTACAAAAGTAGCTAAAATCTCTACAGAATTCAATGAATTTCCTGACTTATTACATTCTGCGAACGCTTCCACCCAACGCTGAGGAACTGAAAGACTAGAAAATGTCTTGTTGACTTGAAGTACCTTAACAATTACTTCTAAAACTAGAAAGTCATTGTACTACTCGTCCATGTAAATCTTTTCAGTCAGCTCCAGTTTCGAAACACAATAAAAATAATCTTGTAAAATCAAGTCAGTACCCAAAGAAAGACACTTGACATAGTTTTTGATAGGTAGCATCACTATAATCTTATCACGTCTCAAGACACTTAATGCTGAAGGGGAAGAAATTAAGCATACGCTTCTTCATTTCGAATGACACCACTGGTGGTGCTCTTGTAAAATACTAGTTAACAAAAAATCCAAAAACTGGTTCTTGAAATTTGACTTCAATCTAGCGCGCAGATTCTCCATGACCTTGGGAAAATCAGGTGTTGTGATGTCATCACCCTGTAGTACACATATCGCTTCCGTAAATGATTTCAAAATATTGGACAGAAAGTATAAGTATGCCTTACCGCACTGACATCCTGTTCCTCTGGCCCAATGAAACTCAAAGTTGCTGTGACCACTATCTTATGGCTTCGATAAAAAGTAGCTTTTAATAGGAGCACAACGCTTAAGCATTCTTTTAATTGCTGGAAGCAAACCTCGCACTGACGTGTCGTAATATAGGCGCCCATTCCGTTTGCCGGAATTCAAAACATTCCTTGAGATTATCGGTTTTTTCACCGAGTGGCTAAAATTAGAATACACTTTAAACTTGAAGTTTTCAGCGTCGAGATTAAGTTTGGAAGCACTGCTTCGGGCTCAGTTATAGATGATATGGCCTGCAGTCTGCTTTGACGAGCTTGGGTATCACTGCTTTCAGTTTCTTCTGAACACCAGCATTACTTTCGTAATTCAAATTTGTGTTATCGGTGGAAAATGCTGAAATATTCAATGATCAAGTCCAAATGATGCATTGCGACGCAGGACTGTAGAGCAGCGGCCATCTTTTCTGTATCTTCTTGAGATTCTTCGTAGAAATGCAAAAGGCAATATCTCGTTCCTTCTAGTGGTTCAAAAAACTTCAGCGTGACTGGATAACATTTAGTTCTTCCATGCGTTGATACGTCGGTCCAGATTGAGAAGAAACGGTTTTTAATTTTTAAGCTTTCAAAAATTTCCTGCACTAAATGAAAACGTTGTAGCATAAAGTTGATGATTTCGTACGAGCACACCTCACGACATTTCTTGAACCACTTGGAGTCGAAAAAGCGAATCTGGATGTGAGAACCTGAATGTATAAATTTGCCATCTCCCAGGCAAATGTCCCAAACGGCTCATGGGACTACTGTTTACGAGTATATAGAGTCGTTTTACGAGCTTGTCTCATATCCTCTGAGTCAAACTTTTGCATGAACTCGGCTTTAAAGTCGTCCCACGTGTTGCGGAAATCCTGTTTGCACTCGAAAAAGGCTAACTCATCATTCTTAAGCATCAGGGCTACCACATCGACCCAATGATCATCATCAATATTTTAAATTTTGAAATATCTTTCCACTCGCTTTAGCAAATATTCGGCTGAAATTTTGCAGGGATCAAACATCGGAACATCCTACTTCAGATGTCCCCCTAGCACGATTGTCTGACTTAGAACGCCGTCCTCCAACCCCATCCATTCCCAGGCACATCCTCGATTGCATTGAGAGCTTTCTCAACTTGCAAAACTGATGCTTTGAATAAGGTTTTCTGTGCTTCTGTCAGAGGTTCACCTTTATACTCAGCTGGAGTCTGTCCGTCCAAAACTAACTTAAGCGCCTTTTAACCAGAGCTTAGTATTTTTTGTCTCTATCCGATTGGCTTGCTGCTCAGGAGCCATCCGATGAAGTCATATTGATTAATTGGTCAAAAGGAGGAAAAAATGAACTAACCGATAGACAACACGAATATCAGCACCATCCTGTCGCAGTCACCATTTTATGATGATTCTTCTCGTTGGTCTACGCTATGCCCAGTGATATTCGCAATATTTAATATCTATCCGCCCAGCGTACTGTGTGCCTGAGTGCACTCAGTCAATTTACTTTATTCTCAATAACCATGTAGAGTGCTACTTTTTATAACTAGGGAGCTGGAGCTAGCTGTAACAGAATACTATGAAAACTGGAGAGGTAGACGCGAAAATACGACCATATTCTTTTCGTCCGTACAGAAGATTTGATTGTTTATGTTTTTTTTACAGATTATAACTTATAACTAATACCACGCAAAGACTGGGCACCTCGGCTACATGTTAAGGGTGGTAAACTGAGGTTAAAAGAATTCGCTGACTTATTCCGTCAGTACTTGCAGCCGTGCTTTCCTCATGGCCCACTACTGGGAGGATACCACAAGGTTCATGACGGGCCGTTTTCATATTTTCGGGCAGAATACACTGCCTGTCATCAAACTGCGTTGATATACGCTTGCAGTGTCTGCAAGGGTCATTTAGTAGCAATTAGCCATCACAGTCAGGTTGTGCATATAACCTTCACTATATAGTCAAGCAAAGAGTACAAGAATTAAAAACTGACGACTACTTGTACTCGAGAGTATCAAGATCACCCAGTTGGCTGGAAGTATACCTTTCCTATAGAAGGTGAAGAGCGTGAAACAGCGAAGAAGCAGCTTTTGAAAACGAAGGCCGCATCACTTGCAACAACTGTGCAAAGGAACGCAGACATCAAACAAGTCCTTCAAGGCAACCTAACATCTTTACGAAACCATAATTCGAAGTCCATTTCTTCAGCACTTGATGTTTTCTTGGAGAAGTAAGATTATTTTTAACATTTGAAATTTCATTATTAATATTCCATATATTTTAATATTAATCTCTTACATAAGGCTGCCTTCCACACAACACCGGATAAGCTGTTTCAGCGCTACGAAACCGATTTTTCTATTACTACTGCGGGAAAGTACTGGAACACTACGGAGGCTCACAAATGACTGAAGAAGACATTAAAATTATTCAAAACCTTCTTTACCGGTATTTGGTCTCCGAGACCATGGCTAGTGTTTTCTACGTGGTGAAGAAGGTATTCAAATTACTTCTAGCGCATTCGGAGACAGATGTAACAAAATTAATGGAGAAAATAAACAGCAGAACTCCGTCAAACTACGAGAAGGGTAACAAAACTGCTTACAGTGCTAATTTAAGGTCAACGATGTTGACGAATTTAGTATGTTTCAAAATCACGCGTACGAGTGGCAAGATTTTGATGAGACCATCTGTGTTGATGATACAGTTCATCAGTCAACCGCATTCGGGAGCTTTTTCCATTCAGTGAAAGATAAATTAGCAAGTCGAGTAGCTGTGTAAAGTGACGGAACTGTCAATAAGATCAAAAATTTTTGTTGGAGATGGGACAGCGGAGAATGGTAAGTGACACTTTACATGGTGTAATGATAACAGTAAGCATTTCCAAGAGAAGTAAGCAGCAAGTATTTATGTGTTGTTTTTTATAGTTCCACAGCTTGTTAATCGGGAGGATGAGCTCCTCATTAACTTGGAAGAGTCCCCACCGCGCATCCCGGAGAGAAGTGTCCGACTGCGGCTCAACGTGACTCCGCCATCTCGAGGAAGGGTCATGCCAAGCCCACCTAACTCTCGGATCCCTCGCCAAACTCCACGCACGTTCCTTTCTCAGCGACTTTTCGGAGACCAGCCAGGCCCTTCGATGAGCCCAGTACTTGAGCGAACCATTCGAGGAGTCAGAGGAAGTGGTCGGATCCCTTTGATTAGACCACCCACAGCTGCAGCAGGATCCGAACCTCCGCCGTGGCATGGAGTATGTAAACTGATACTTTTAATTGCCTACAAGCTCCAGCAGGGCTACTGTTGTCTCAAGCTCACGATGATAGTCGATTTCTCTGGCACTTCTCTCAAGGATTTCCGAGCAGTACGCCCCTACCTTGTGACTCTTCCTTAGACTTGATTAATACTAATCTATCATCATGGGCTTGGTAAAAGGTAAGTAAGTGACTTTGGATAAACCATTACTCGTGATCCTTCATAAATCAAGTGCCACATTGGAAGTGGTAAGAAACAAAAAAATAATATTTTGCCTCATATTTTCTCAGTTTGTGGACGGACTCTTGGCTGCCAGGCCTGCATCCAGATGAAAAAATACTTTGTGGTGCTGCAGGATAACGCAACACTCCCAACGTTGCTACGCTCGGAGCTGAATACATCCATATCTACGAATCGGCTGGAGACTGCCCCCGTGGTTGGAGCCGTACCAGTCACATGTTCTTCTTATTGGTAAGTTCCTAGGGTAGAGCTGGACAAGCTGGAAGTACTAAAATAAACTAGAAATGATAATTTTTTCTCCTGACAGTTGGAGACACTGGCTCTTCTCATTTCGATGCTGACACTTACTAAATGCATCTACCTCAAGTACATCCGGAGGAGGCGTCAGGCTGGCTTTAGCCCGAATAGAGAGCACCAGGCAATCAACCCAACATATGATACAGTGTACACGGTGAATGCTGATTTTCCCGCTGCGAGAACCTGGTTGCGGTCATCGTTCAGAGACGACGTAAGCAGCTCAAATACACCATCATCCAGCCGTGGAATTGTTAGATCCACTTCTCATGATAACAGTGCTCTTCCTCCGCCACTGTCACGTCGCTCCTCGCCACTTCCTCCTCCATCTTCAAGTTCTATAAGTGATCCGCTGACCGTTCCTCGTCCACGCATTAATCCACCTTCCAGAAGTGTCAGCGAGCGCGATGAACAGGAGCAACGAGTCCCGGTCGGGGAGTCAGTTTTTGCCCGCATGGAACTGTGGGAGCCAAATGGGGATGCAATTACAGAAGAGGAGCGAAGGGATTTCTTGAACCGGTTGGAGTTCGGACGGACCAAAGTTTAATCGAAAGCGTCAAGTAGAAACCAGGGAAGAGTAATACGAGCTTACCCTCCTCTGAGACAGATGGAATGATATGATGATGCTTTATGTATTAACATTAATCTAGAATGTTTGATGTTCCTCTCTACCTAAGTTAGTCAGTAATCAGTTCTTTGAAACTTTGCAGTTGTTGAAGTGTCTGCTAACTATTATTGTGAGTTACGATGAGTTGTACTTGTGTCAAGTGTCAGTATTGTATGGCAAAGGAAGAGCTCGGTATGACAGTTACCAATTATTTTCGCATGTATTCATATTTAAACGTGCAAGGAAAAATATGGAGTAAGTAATCGGATTGACAGGTCCCACCAATATGGTATCATCTGATTAAGAGGAGTGTCCATAACTTGGATGTGCCAGCCTCTAGTGACACTTCGAGCACCGGGAGTGAGTCATTGCTGTGGGAAGTTCCACGTCCGTCCAGCAGCATGACGGTTGATGAAAACGACGAGGATAACAGTTTTGAAATATACAACGATTTTCAACCCCTGAGCGTCCCTGAAGAGCAAGAAGCACAGGAGCAGATTGACTACGAAGTGTCAACAATGAATTCGAGTGTAATAAAATGCGAATTAGAAAAGATGCTCGCAAGTGACAGCAATGAATGACTTGTTAGAAATAAAATTGACAACTAGAAAGTTACATTTTCTTATTTTTAATTCTCTTGCAATTTCATGCATATTGTGTACCTTCAGACCATGGCACGTGCAGCACGTATTTCCTCAGAAACTTTTTCAATAAAGGCAATCAACTGCATAATGCCACCACTTCCAAGTTGAATCGAAGGGCCGCGCCACCCGTTGAAACGAGCTGACAGCTTCTCACTCACAGCATTGATGAGGATGACGTTGTATCTCCGCATGCTCTTCTTGGCAAAGTACATCCTGCTGACACTTCCACACACAGTATGGCTCTTCCACGGCGGCGACCCTTGCAGAAACTGGCTCTTCAAAAATGTTGCGCGAGTCAGCACCGAGACAGCACTGGAAAAGGCACTTGAGGATCCCAAATAGTAGCAGCATGCGCCTGAAGATCTTGAACAAAGCCTGACACTTCATTTTTAAGCTCCTCCATCTCGTACCAGGTGAACTTGAACTTGGTGGGTTGGGAAGTCTCTCCACTTCTTCGCGTAAAGTTCACGTACTCAATTTGGTCCGAGACAGAGTATCCCCAACTTGCATAAAGGTCGCCCTCAATCTGCAAAAAAGTCATGTGTCAGTCATAAAGTAATGGCATGTCGCAGTGACAGACTACAGGAAGAGGCCATATGGAAACAATTGCTACAGTAATAAGACTTCTCACAGCAGGACTCTTGCTCAGGTCGAAAAATGACTCCTCCGGTTGAAATCCGTAGACGAGCCTGTCACCCGAGTGCGAAATAAAAAAATGATTAAAACTACATTATAACTGCCGTTGCACCCACACAATTGACTCGGTATTATAAGTTTTAAAAAACTGGGCAAGTGTCAGGGGGTCCTTCTCCCACAAAGTAAAAATGCAAAATAAGCTCCTGGTCATCTATGACTGCCCACTTAATCCAGGGAACCATGGGGGGTAGGGCAACTTGAGGGTAGACACTTCCGGTCGAGGAGTCACTCCGAGCGCGAAAACAGTAATCTAATCCTTTGAGTTCATACTTGATGATTGTCTTTCAAAACGAACAAGTTTTAACAATGGAGTCTCAACTTGAATTACCATTTGCAGAGGTGCGTAAATTTTTTTTACAAAAAGTGAGAGGCAAAGCTTAAAATGGGGCGTGCAGTAGTGGAAGTGCCAGATGTTTCCTTTGAAAAACTAAGCCTAAAGCAGAAAAGGATAGTGGAAATGGTACGGAAACAAATTAAAATATATAATAATTACAAATTCAAATTTAAAGTGGTGAGCTACACTGCTCTGGCGACTTACCAGCTGGGTATTGAAACTATTCACAGCGCCTTTTCCGTCCCTGTATGTGAAAGTGACGCGGACTTGCGAAAAAAACTGTCTCAACCATTGGAAGAGACACTTCGACGTCACATCAAGTCCATTAAATTTATCACGGTAGTAGAGACTTCAATGGTGGGGGAAAAAGTAACTGTACTACTTACACAAGCTATTTTGCAAAGTCCATCCTGAAAACGGAAGTGTCGCATGTGGCGGGAAGAGTGTGATACTCGCTGGAGATGATTCGCAGTTGGCTCCAATCGGTACGCAATTGTTTAGTCAAAGCTGACACTTATTGTATCTCACTCCGTATTGACACTTTCTAGGAGACTACCCACTGTGGACTCCTGCCTCTAAACAAATGGTCTCTTCCATACTACTGAGAGACGTGTCGAAGAAACGGAAGAAATGTCAAAGATTTACCGAGGAATTACATGCGTATTTGTCCTTGAAGTGTCCTATCGTCAGGGAGGCGCCAGTCAAGAGCAGTTAGAATTCCTTCAGCTACTGAAACGTATTCGGAAAGATGATTGTGATGCTAACGACTTTGCCATCATTTGTTATCGTATGAAGCGTCACCTCTCCTCACAAGAAAGGGAAGAGTTCAAGGATGTCATCTATGCATACTCTAGACGTGTCAACGTGAGAAATCGCAACCAGTAAGTTTCACTACATTATTAAGTGTGAAGCGAGTATAATATGAGCTAAAAATAGTTTCAGTAAAATGCTTCACAGCCACTTCTCTCCTAATGAAATTTCTGTACTTAAAAACGGCGTACATGACCTTAAGCTTGCAATTGGCTGCCCAGTTATCATTCGAAAAAACCTGTGCTCAAAAGTGGGCGTATTAAATGGATCCAAGGCAGTGATAAGAGACATCATCACTCCCACTGACGAAGAGTCAGAGCGCGGCATTCAGAAGATGCTTATTGTGGAAGTGGGAGGGTATACGGGAGGTGTCATCGTGACAACACCCAGAGTGAAAGGTCTGCGAAAATTTCGCGTAGGAGCCTCCGAATTTGAAGAAACAGTGGACCAGAGTCTCGTATTTTCATTGGATCTTGGATACAGTTTCACAGTAGGTTTTCAATAAGTATAACTGTGACACTTCTGCATGACTTTGACACTTACACTTTATCCTAACTTTTGATAGATTCACAAGATTAAGGGGAAAGTATTTGAAAAATTGGCAATTTTACTGGATTCAAGGGAGATGGTGGCCAACCTGGATTACGTTGCGCTTTCCCGTGTGCGAAATCTGCAAAGTCTGATGATCACTGATGACTGGCTTTACATTGACAGGGTGGTCATGACACGTACTCAAGCAAAGAACTAGCACATGATGCAGCAAGTGGAAGAGGAGCGACTGAAAGAGACCAAATTAAAGTGTCAACTTGACATGTAAATAAATTTATTTTTACACGTAAATCTACGTATATAAAAGTTGAGAAATAATAATACAATATTTAGAATAAACGGAAGTGTCAGACTAATTTTTTTGAACTTGAAATAACCAAATGGGTAAGAGTCATTGGGATCATCCAGACTGTTGTACACACGATAACAGTCCAAAGGATGATATCCCAACTTATTCACCGTTATATTATAAAGCCTATGGTTTAAACTACGAATCAAGTTTACATCTACGTGGAATTGGAAAGTTTCATCAAACAGCCTTTTTATAAATTTCATGTGTCACATACCGCTGCATTGTGGACTTGGTAATACCTTTACACTTCATATCCGAGCGTATCGTCTTTTCACCTGTCACCTCCACGTCCTCATAATACAATAGGCTGTACTGCTTCGCTTTGAGAGAGACGCATTCCATAATGGAACTATTTTCTAACTTCCAAAGTCCACTTACTCCTGCATTCTTTTCCCGTAGGTCTGGAATGTGTGCAGACGTTGAATATTGGATGGAAATCGGAAAGCTTGGAGAAATCAAACCACTTCCGGTTTTCAAACAAGTCTTTATGGGAAGTGCCATGGGGATCTGACACTTTCACGACAGCCCTATCATAAAGCTAACAGACGTACTTGTTTTTCGAGGACAGTACTTGTTTGCGGGGTGCTCGTACTCGACAAAATTCAATCCAAATTTTTCAAGAACAAGTACTTGATTTCAGGATTTGTCATTGTTTCACAGGCTTGAGATCTTTTTCATGTTGCATTAAGAGCGTTTTATAATTTTGGAGCAACCACCATCAGAATTGCGCACTCAATGGGAAGTTCCATAGTATGAAGTCATTGATGTACACTAGTTTGAAGCGGGGCGCCGGATTTTATCATTTTCCTTGTTTTAATGCCACTTTATGCATGCCTGTGCGCTCCACAATATACTAAAAAATAAGAGGACTTTCTTCGAAAGTGCCTGCTGCGAAAATCGCATAAATCCGGCACGCGCTGGCAGATTCGATTCAGTTTTGCTTTAAAAGATAGAGATAACGAATTAAATTCTCTAGAGCAGTTTTTCAGGTTTTTGTAAAATCTTTCGTAGTTTTCTCAAAATTTCAAACCCATGATTGGCAGAAGTATGGGGGTTACCCCCAAAACACGGACCAGTGTCCTAGAGAATTTAATTTCCTGTCTACCGAAACAAGCATGACTGAAATCGGTCCACGCGTTTGGTTTCAAATTTTGCGAAATTTACGGAATTTTTTCCAAAATCTTGAAAAGATTCAGTTGAGAATTGAATTCTCTATTTATTATAACAAAACTGACCCGAATCGCCCAATGCGTTTGGAATTTATGCAAATTTTGCAGCAGGCCCTTAATTTATTTCGCATTTCCCGCCGAATTGGACCGACTTTTGTAACAAAACGCATAATGTTACTACTCGGCGGGAGGATCACATGATGCGCGGAATTCGAAAATGCAGATTTGTGTTGCAGAAACCCTTCCGCATTGCTTTGAAATAACCGAACTGTTATAATGAGAAACGTGTTAATGACAATGGATTCATCATAGAATCCCATTCACTCCTCCATTAAATGTGGCTAAATTAAAAGCGAATGAAATCGCAAGATTTGTACATATGTATTGCTTCAAAGCTTTACCGTTGTTATACTGAAAAAAGAGACGGGGGTAGTTCATGTGTCCTTGTTTTCGGCTTTCAGAATCTAGTAGCTTTACCCCATCAGTATCAACTGTCATTTACTGAACTCTGTTGTTAAAAGTAGGCATCAGCTCGCGATAAATTCATTCATAAAATACAATCTTTGCATAGTCGAGAACGGTAAATCCCGTCTGAATTTTGTGTGACAACTTTTTTCGGCCTCATCACCACAATACTTATATTTTCGGAAATTGGCTTAAACTTTGAGGCGCGCACTTGCCAAGTAAGTAAGTGCCTTCGCCTTCGAGCCTATGAACTTGATTTGAAACTGGTTCTTCGATGACTGGAGACACTTTCCAAAGCACGAGTTAGTTTACGCTGCTCAAAATTGTATTCTATGTACTCCTTCAAATAATCCTACTGTTTAAATCTCATTGCACGATGCACTTCTTTGATCCGAATTCCCATTGACAGGTAAAACTGCAAAGTTTCTATATGAACTCTATACTTTTCCCTGTCATAACACGTTAAAAGTAGCTTGGGATGAGTTGTAAAAGACTTTCCCCTGCCGCCTAGACTCTTCATAATTGACCGCTGACGATCTGACAGTTCATTGACATTTACACATGCTTTATGTGGCATGAATGGCAATTGAACTGTCATCTCCTGCACTTTAGGAGGATATTCAAGTGTCACCTCAACGATATAAGATCGACTAGTTTTTTTCACCAAGTTTGGATCGGACCAGTCAAGTACACGGAGCTCATCCTCTGGCACCCATTCGTAGTCAGAAACGGGGAGTGGCTTGCACAGACAGTAAGAGTATAGACTCGTCAGGGACAGGGTATTACCCATTACAAATTACAATTACATTTCGTGAGCCTCCACATTATCCATTACAAAATACAATTACATTTCGTGAGCCTCTACATTATCCATTACAAAATACCAATACTTTTGAAATTTTCCATTACACATTAACGATTACATGTAATTATGTAATGGACAATACATCCATTCCATTAAATGCAGTTAAATGTTTTTATTTCTATAATACTCAACTAGAAATTACATCATCCACAGGGGGCAGGAGGTTTCCGAATTAATACACCAGTGCTGTAGTAGGGTAGGGTGGTTTGGAGAGGGGGGAGGGTGTCGCCGAAAAGATGACGAGCAAGTGATAACAAAATGGCTATAGGGGGAGGGAAGTCAAAATTTGGGCACCCAGTGATGACGTAATATGTGAACAACCCCAAACGTCTTAAGCACCACATTTGTATGGGTGAGTGTTCTGTAGGAATACAACTGTGGAGTGGAACCGTGCGGGGGTTGTGTGGTTGGATGCTCAAAAAGTCCACAAAGAGCTACTTTTAGACCGCCTCTTTTCGAAATGAACCACAAAGCGCTCAATCCTGAATTTTCCAATGGTTAAAAGTAATGGTTGTATTTTCCATTACAGAATACATTTTAGACTGCAGCGGTTACCCATTACCCATTACAATACATCGTCTTCGTTTTTGCCATTACCCATTACCCATTACGGTTACGTCAACATCGTTCCCATTACCAATTAGTAATGGGTAATGGTTAATGGATGGCTACCCATTACCCCGTCTCCGAGACTCGTCTTGTCGAAACTGGCAATATGTACTCGTTCCTTGTAAGTGTCAAAGGGAATGGGGGAGTACTCATTCTTCGCCTCTGCATACTTTGAGCAAGCTTGAGCAATGCCTTCTTTCAGATTACTAGTTAAAAACTGGATCATTTCAGGGTCCTTAATGTAGTCAACCTCCGCTTTGGTAGTAAAGAGAAAACACTGCCAGCTATAGCCGGGCATGGTACAGCAGTACATTAGATACAGACCATATGATTTTAGCCCATCTCGGCGAAATGCTTCAAAGCATACTGCTAGCAGTAAACTGTCAACAGAGGCATTATGACAAATGCATGGTAATTCATATTTGTACTTAACACGGGTGTTGCACATACTGCAAATGGTTGCAATATATTTACCACTACAGTAAGAGTGATGGTAAGTCTTGAATACCTGACCTTTCTTTTTACCCGATGATGACGGCTCTTCCCTATTAAAATTCACTGTCAGTTCCTCCTCCTCATCACTATAACTATACATTTGTAAAAATGCTGCTGCGTCCTTTTCGGGCTCTTCCGTCTCACAATTTGAAGACGGCACCTAAGGGTGAGTGTCATAATCGTCCTTTGCTGTAAATTCGCGCCTGCAGAATTCACAGTGCATCACGGCGCAAGATATTGCTGGCGCAAGATTTCAGCAGGTGTTACTCTATTATTGAAAGTTCTTATTGCAGTTAAAAGCTGTTTCGCCAGCGTGAACACGCGTTTAAAGAACCTACGCACTGGATTTGGGCCATCATAATACTCGGCATGATACACTGACACTTCCTCATTGTCTTTCCTACAGATGATAACAATAGAAAATGCTGCGGGTTTAAATTAAGACTTTACGTTTGTGGTATTTCCACGCTTGGCCTTTGAATCTTCCATTGGAACGCTAAAGGTCTCGCAATCAATCAAAAAACAATGTGTAAACATACGGTAAAGTTAGCTCCAAGCGGGTAAACATGAGTTTTTGACCTATTGGAGGGAACCGGTAATTCTGCACTCCCCCGCATACCTTCATATGCTCTTCCCGACCCTTCTCAGTTGACATGTGACGCATGCAATTTTCGCAAAAGTAGCTCCTGTGGTGAGGCTCTATATGTCCCATAAACTTATCCAATTCCCTTATCCATGCAAAATGGGAGCGACTCTTATCAGAGGAATATATTAAAAATAAAGTTATGACACTTCTATACTCTTTCATTTTGGTTGAGCGAATGAGGATAATTTTAGGTCCAATGTGTGACAAAACATTTACCGCCAATGAATTACTCTCCTCAAATTTCCACAAATTCCCATAAATATCCACACCATTGTCAACCGCACTAAAAAGTTTCTCAAGTATGGAGTCCACGTAAACCAATTTTTAAGCCGTCTAAGTTCCTTAGGATCACCTTCAATTACACATCGGCGAGCTTCCACTTTCCAGTAACACTGGCCGCAATAAAATAGTGAAAACACTTGTCATCAATGTTGCGAAATAAAACATGACCGTAAGTTTTTCCAAGTATTGCTGGCAAAGGATCTGACCCTTTCGGTCTTACTCGCTGAAGTAAGTGAAGCTCACCCATACGAATTTCCATGGACTGCAAGCTGACAATTTTCAAATTACTAGCCTCGGAAGTGTACTTGTTCTTATGTTTTACAATTTCAAAGCAGCATATCAAAATAGTTGCCTCAATACTCTCTTTAGCATGTAGCGCGTGGGTCTCGGAAGGAAAGCGTAAAGTGTCACTTCTTAGATCATCATCCAACTTCTCCATCAATACCTGCACATATACAGTTACATCTATAGGACCATGTATTTCTAAAAGACGTGTCAATAGATTGGCTATTCCACTCTCTAGTAGATTAAAACGCTGCTCTATATCCAAAATGACACTTGAAAATTCATGAATGTAAGTTTTTGCTACCCCCAAGTTGGCCCACGAAGACTCGATGAATACTACCTGGTCCACTTCCTATCCGTATGTCCTTTTCTCGAACCTGAAGCTGTACACTGATGGTTTGATTTAGAATGAAAGTATCGTGCGACGTCACCGCAATATTGACTCTTCTCAATGTGCTCGTCCTCGCCAGTTACACAGGGGACACCTCCGAAACTGTAAAATAACCCGTAGTTTAAATACTTTTGCTGTAGTGGTCCAGTGGAAGTGACAGTGATTTAGGTGACACTTACTGATACGTGCTTGCTGGTCTTTAGAGGAAGTGGCTGACTGGTAGTCTCCACGTAAGCCTTAGCTCTATCGTCTGACATTGCGACGGGAGTACTGGTGACACTTTTGCACGGCAGCAAACTTGACTACTTTTAATATAACTGTCACTACTAGCAGTCCAACGAGGGTGTAGATGGCTAAAATCACAACGGAGATGGTATTAGTGGCAATAATAGTAAGTGTCACTCGGCGCTGGAGATGATCTTACAACCTTGTATGATGTGAAGTGTCACTGAATGGCTCGAGTCCGCAGTGAATGAACAGTTGAGACCGCTTCTCGAGACAAGTTCTCGACGGAGTAATGTTGGAAAATGATGATCCGTGTTGTTTTATGCTGTTGAGTTTGTGAGCTCACTTCCATTGTTCACTCCAGGTACATTGGAGAGAAGAAGAGTCAGGAGCTTTATCACTGCCTTCCCCTCCATGGCTTCCTCTTGGTTTGCTTCATCTAAAGAAGTATGTAACATATATGACAATTACGTACGTAGGTAAATGTAGTAAGTGATACCGTTGTTCTCCTCTGCCTCTTCCAAACGGGCTGTGGTACTTTAACCGGGCTGACAGGTAGTTCAAGCCTATGACACCCTTCAAGCTCAGGTTTACCGTCTTCCTCTAAAACTCTCTCCTCTTCAGCTTGTGGCTCCGGCACTGGTTCATAAACAACTGAAGGATCTTCGCTGTGGGAAATACTAATAACCGCGCTGGGCTCCAGCTCGGGGACTGAAACTTCCACTGTGGGTTCTGCACTTTTGGGCATGGCTCCATGTACTGTCGCATTATGCGCTCTTAATAGATGCTTATTAATTCGCGTACAATTCAATCACACGGTATCTTGGCCATTCTGAACAAGTGACTTTAAAACCTCACCTCTGGCTATTTTCAGTACAATGTTGGCAAGTATACACTTTACAAATAGCGTATTACTAAGTGTCAATGGCAAAGTGTTAACATCGGCAATTGCTTTTTTTACAATTTTGAATTTTGAATTTTTCCGATTTTAATTTTTTTAAATAAATGAAAGTTTGAAATGCACTCAACTATACCTAATAACTTGCTGACACTTGAATTTTGCGTCAATTCTTTAAATTCCTCTTTGCTTGCGATGGCCAAGTCATAGAGTAAGTGGCAGTTGACCGAAGCACTCATTACTTGCGGGGAGCAAATACAAGAGTCTCACTGCAAGGAAACACTGTGGATCTCACCCAATATCGAAAAGTCTTGTTACGAGGGTGGAGATCTAAAAATAATGACCCGTACTCCTTCTTAGAAACGGCTTCGTTACACGCTTGGACTAGAAACTATGTATTTCCAGGCACAAGTTGACGTGACAGGTAGTTTATTGTAGATCGGTCACGTGGGGTATCCATCAAAAGCAAATATTGAGAATTTAAGTTGACTGTTCTCAGGGACGTGTTGAATGCATTTTGAATGATTAGAATGACGATTACGCCCAAGTAATGACTGAGCTTTGTAAAAACTTGTAATCATTTTATGGTTGTCCACCTTTTCTATCTCGCTCATTTGATCGTCCACAATAAGGAGAAAGGGTTCTCCCCCGTAGAGTTGCACTGTATCCTAGGCTTTTTGAGTAAACTTTATACCAGGAACTCTGGCTTGTAGTCTATGGTATGTAGGCTGAAATACAGCATTAAAGTACACAACGTTTTCAATGGGCTGTGAGAGTAACTCATTACGTCGCTCAATCAATTCCGCAATCGCCCACGTCTTTCCCGATCCAGTGGATCCAATGCACGATAGAGTAAAGGGGTGATGAAGCACAAATGAAATTAGATCCACATTTACACAAATTCATTTCTACACTTGTCTAATTCAGGCAGCTGGTGTCTGCACAAACATGTTTGACGCTCTGATGTCCTCGTGTACATCAAATTCGGGTGCATATTTGGAACTGAGGCAATAAACTTTCTCACCAAGTTATCATTGAAACCAAGATTGTTTGAAAATCTGTAAATAAAACTATCATATGATACACCCATAGACTTAGAATATAGCCACCATGCACAATACTCTCCAAAAAAATGTAAACCTCTGCTGAATCATCATATAATTCTCACGTAAACACATGACCTCAGGCCTTACAATGTCGTCATAAATATCTATACTGTTTCCATAACTATCAAAAAATTCATAAGTAGTAGGGCTAGTTACAAAAAAAGCTAACCAATGACCCCACCCTACCCCTCATTTCGCAGTATTGCGAATAATACAAGCAGGATATTGAGAAATATGTATATGTGCGTTAGCTGGCATTACACAAAAGAGTACGTTGTACCGCAGCAGTGTCCACAGGAGGTCCCTCAACCCCGTCTTCGTCCATTAATCAAACAGTACCTGCTTATACTCATCAATTTGAATCACGCTTGCATACTGGCACATCACCAAAACGTTTATATTTTCATCCAGAGCAGAACCAAAACGTAGAGATATGTTTACTTGGCCCTTTCTGGTGACCGATAGACTGGCGCCAACGTTTGGAAGCAGCTGCAATGCCACCAGAAACGTTCCTAGTAACGAAAGAAACTTACTTAGTTTCTTCCATTACCGTTCAAATACTTATCCTTGTTTATGCCGTTAGACTATAGTTCGGAAGCAGCTGTCTTTCGTAAACTCCTCAGCCCTTGCATAAAGTTGTTGTAGCCCGTGTAGGCCGTTGTATCACGAAAACTAAAGGGGAACACGCGGTGCTCAACGTTTTGATCGTTCCACGATACTGAAAGCTCCTTTAGATTTTTTGTTTTGAAGTTCAACGGAGACTTGTTTAGCACCCCATTGAATGCGTCGGCGGACGTGATCCCTATAATAATAATAAGCCGGGGAAGCTTTCCTATGAAGATAACATCAGTGGTAACTTGATTAAGCCACGCTGAATGCAGCGAGTACTCATTTGTCGAAAACTTGAGGGTCTTGTGCTCTGAAAACATTTTGAAACGGGTCAATAAAGCTATTGTTGTCAAAAACTGCATTCGTAGGAAAATACTGAAATTTATTGTAGCTCAAGAATTGTCGACATTCGGGAATGTATGCTTCCTAATAAAGTCTTACCCAACCACTCAATGCGCCACAACGTCATTCTCTTAACACCATGGATTCAGGGTTAGGTCCTTTTCTCCCCTCTGTGTGGGACTTATTTGAGGTTGAAGGGGACACTTCTGCCAGATGCAAAAAGTGCAGAAAAATAATTAAAACGAAAAATAAATGAACCTGCGGTCTCCACAGTCATGGGGAAAGAACCCATGGCATGGTTGCTGCCAAACGGAAAAGATCCATACCAGAACCAGTAAATGGTGGTAAGGAATTTATAGTTTCGAATACCCCATTTAAAACATGTGCATAACTGAGACCGTACCGACTCATTCAGGTATGCAGATGGTCAAACCACTGAAAACATTCAACACTGTGCATGGGGACAGCTTGAATGCAGTACTGGCCCGCCTTGTAGCACGTGACGGGTTATCCTTTAACGTAATAAAATGCAGTGGCGACATTCGCCAGTGCATTAACGCGCAGATGGAGAAACTGCGTAGGAAAGAAACAGTCCCCGTATCCAAATAAACCATTAAGGACCGCGTCATGAAATACGCAAGTGAAGTTAAAGGTGTGGTAAAGGAGGTAGATCTGTTTCTTACATTTTCATAAATTCATAAACTATTAACCATCTAAATTTAGTGCTTCTGTGGTGATAATTTTGTTGCCATTAACTATTGTTTGCCTTTCTATGTAAAATTTAAATTTATTTAACAGCCTATTGAGAAAAACGGGAGAGGATAGTGAATATTTGTAGGATAGGTGATTATAAATTGCTAACGGGTGGGTATTTCAAATAAGGAGTGGAACGAAGAACTCGTAATTTATAAATATCAATTCACTTGTAGATGTTGTGCGCAGCTGCTGCTGCAAATGAGTGGATGTCGATTGACATCGATGAGTGGACCTCCATATGAAACCGAAGGTATCTCAATATTACCGTGTTCCTCAGCACCAACACATATTGGAACATGGGACTTGTTCGTATAATAGGAAGTACAACGCCGGAAAGGATTTTTGAGTAGGTTCGCCAGAGACTGTCCCTCTTTGGAATAAATTTCCAAAAAAATGTGGTGGCTATTGTTTCGGATGGCGCAAGTGTAATGAGAAAGTTTTCCAGATGCGCCAAATGAATCAGACAACTTTGCTTGGAACACAGGGTGCATCTAGGAGTTGTATACATTCTTTATAAAAAGAATGTTGATGACATTCTCGATGTTGAAGATGACAGCGATGGCAACGAAGATTTACAGCTTGATGACGACGAAGATGGTGACGAGGAGGAGGACGCCCTGGAGTTTGACTCGAGCAAATCCGAACCGGTAATTGCAGACCCAAGTGTGGATAAAGTTATCGGGAAAATACGCCGCCTGGGCTCATTTTTCAAAAAATCTAGCTTAAGCAATGATGTACTCAAAGGGTACGTCAATCATAAGCATAACAAGGAGCTCTCTCTTATGGTGGACACAAGAACACGCTGGAGCAGTTTATATGCGATGCTAGAAAGGTTTGCTCTGGTGAGCGAAAGTGTGGACGAGGCACTTATTGACATCAATACGAGATTAATGCTATCGCCCTCTGAAAAGCATATTGAATGGTGTGTACTGCGAGCCCTCGAGGCAGCAAACCATGCTGTTACTCTTCTTTTGGCTAGGGATGGAAATCTACTGAAAGCGAGAGTAATTTTAAAGGTCATGCTTGTAATGATATATTGGCAAAGTAACACCCTATCCAAGACTCTAGCTATCCGTCTTAGAGAGAGGATCGCCGAACGCTGGGAATTAAGCGCTGGTGTCATCTACTATTTGAAAGAAGGAAGCTAAGTTGAATAGCCCCCAGATTTGGTTGTTACGAATAGCCAGGATATTGAGCCGCTTGATTTCTTCGACAACATCGATTGTGAAATGGATGTGAACGAGCTACTGCAAATATTTGATATACCATCAACATCTGTTATCAAGCAGTTCCTGGTCCAACATAAGAAGGCACTGCGAAAGTGAAATTGACGACGAAAATCGACCTACCTTGCCAGACCCAGATTCACCGGACGATGCAGAGCCCCCTACGCCCAAGTCGTTGGAGCAGATGTTGGATGAAATCAATAAGGCTGAGTCTAATAAAAATCCTAGCTTATCGCGGGACTCGGTTCTTGCAAGGATCATCACTTCCGAGATGACAACCTCAGAAAAGAACAAAGTTCGTGGAGTGTTTCTGGAGAAAGCATTTCAGATGCTACTCACTATCAAGCCTACAAGCGTCGAATCAGAGCGAGAATTCTCTTCTGCTGGAGTAATATGTACCAAGATTAGATCGCGCATAAAGGATGATACCCTGGACAATACTTGCTTTCTACGGTCCTTCTTCAAGAACCCGGTCTGTTCCACCATCATTAATGATTCTATTAGCGTACATAGCTAGATAAAAGTAATTTCAATGTCGCCTCTATTAACTATGCTGTACATTTGTTAATAAATATTTTAAATCTAATAAAAAATTCCTTAATATTTAGTCACGAGGCGGATTATTTGGGTTAATGACCTCATGTCGGTGCGGTCCAGTTGCAACCTTAATTTTTTTCCTATGTATAGTCCATGTATTTATACGTTTACTGCTTTTGGCGTAACTACTCATATGACTTGACTCAGGAATCTTGATATTCTCATTCTCAATATTTTGTCACCAGTAGTCGTTGTCATACCAAAAAACCTAAATAAATCACTCGACGTCTAACCTTATAGGGGCAAACATTGTACCCCTCCTTGCTCGTAGTCTCGCTTTCTAGACAAAATTCAGGCAAAGTTCATCAAATTACGAGCCTGATTGTTGTGCCGGCAGGTAGGTAGCGTGGTTGAGTTAGCAGATTAGGTCGTAGCTGGCCGCACATTACAAGTTGCTGATTGTTCTTTGTCTGCTCATATGGAGCATTGAATCCAGCGTCAGTTGTACGAAAAACGTCGGGTGCGCTGTTTGAGTAGTAGAATTCATCGCGCATTTGGTTCAAGTTCTGCTCGGGTGATGTTGTCATGAGATGAGCAATGTGGGGATAAAAGTTTCCACTGTCGTAGACCAAGGATCCATTAACGTACATTTCCACATTGTTAAACATGGTGTGGAAAAAGAGGTTTGAACCGGTGACAACGTCAGTGCTTTCGCAAAGGGTGCCATCTTGTCTGACTATTCTAGCCGTCACCATCAGATAAGAATCAGAGGGGTCAAAATAACCAGAAGTTTCTGTAATTATAAGAAACTCCAGGGGGGATTATTCAGCTCCAAATAATCAGGTTCCCCCATAGGCATGTAAAGAAAGTAGTAGACCGAGCATCTAAACCACAGGAAATCACCAGGATTGATCTTCAAGTACTCTCCCTGCAGGAACGGGACTTCTGAATTATGTACCCTCACATAAAACTTTATTGTATATTAAACCCTAAACATTTAACCAGGGCAGAGGGGAGCACGGTATAGTCTTTAGGTCTATTCAGTGAATTCGTACTTCAACCGTAGCTTTGCCGTTTGCCTCAAATATAAAATCAATGAGAAAACCTTTACGAGCAAGCTCTTGCAATATTCGCGTGAGCAAAGTCTCTGGGTCCGGATCTAAGACGGTAATGTAAACATCGTAAATACTCTCCAGCTCTTCGTAAATCTTGATAACGTTTTGGTAGTCACTTGGTTGATATAGTGGCATAGGAAACTGAACTCCCGTCTCGAAAGTATCAAACACATTTGCGATGTCACTTCACAGCCCTGATATTGGCCTGGATAAAAGGTGGTCCGGTTAAATCCAAGTATTTGCACCAAATTTTGTGAGATGATAAACCACTTGTGTTGCAGCACTGCATAAATTTTGAGGGACACGACGGCTTTTGCCAAAGGAACGTTTATAACTGTAAAGGCAAACTGAACACCCGTCCCTTGAAGCGCCGCATTGAGTTCTATTAGAAACTGTAATACCTTTGGCTTTTGTTTCCTTGCAATTATACCACGAATTCTTGGCGGACTATGGCGAGGAAACAATTTGATGGGTGGAGCCATTTGAGACTCGGCAGGAGGTGATTCGACAGATGACAAGCTTGTCAAAGTTTTGGTTTTGGGTGTAAATCTGAGGTTTACATGCCCACACTCGTATCTGGCTTGAGCCATGTGTAAAGGATGAGCAAGAGACGTAAATATTTCTCCATTATTTGGATTTTCCCTTTGAACTTTGGCGGTCAGTGTGACGTACACACAGCCACCGGCGTCATTCGATTTACGAGAGCAAAAACTTATGGCTCAAATGTTTCTTCTGGCGAGGCACTGGCGAAACTCAGTTCTTCTTGGTAGAATGCTCCCTGTATCTCTTCCCCATAGAGGTCTTGAGGTAAAGTAGCTAACGGGAAAAGTATCATTGACTTTGACCACTTTTTTGACCAGCAAATTTATTAGACTGTCCAATGATGGTCGCTTTCGTTTGTCCTTACCTTTTTGAAACGCCAACTTCGTTTTGGCGCTTTGGCAACTTTGAATTTTGGCGTCGGTCGTGGCTTCTCCTTGTCTTCCAAATATTTACTGAACAGTCGGTTCCAAACCAAAACTTCGTTCTCCTTGTTCACCTGGTTAGGCGGGAGTTTTGTAGCTGAATGTATAGTGGCGTTGTATGAGCGCTGAAAGTCCTGTAGCTTGTCAATGAAACGTTCAGTGTTTTTCTGGGTCATGTATCACTGAATTCTTGTAAATAGAGTTTTAATTGTGACCTCAGCAAATATCGCCTTCATTGGGATAAACGTATTACACTGCTTGATTTTCAGGGACTTTTGGAACTTATCAGACAAAAACTCGGTGCCTTGGTCTGTAAATAGAAACATTGGACTGGCCTTGGCATCACGCAAAATCTTGTTAAATGCAAAAATCATGGCTTCGGCTTTCTTTGTCTTTATGGGTTGAACCCATATCTTTTTAGACAGCGCGTCTGTGACTACCAGAAGAAACTTGTAGCCATTGTTTGCCTTACTACATCTTACAATTTTGTGGAAATTATAGGAAGTGTGAATGCATGTGAGTGTGTGTACTGCGTAATTCGGTCAGCACATCCTGACCGTTGCACACACACATACATGCACACACATACGAGTTCTTGAAGATGTTTATAATTTCGTGTAAGTCAGGAATGCTGACTTAGCATCTTCGGTTGCTTAAGCTAATAAAATTTAATGGCCCTCTGTCGGAGGAGAGGAAGTCGGGACCACTTGGGCAATCCGACTTTAGCCACGTAAGGGTTTCATGTTTCAATGTGTGAAAACCGACAACAACGTTCCGTTGTCGTCGGTCACCACACATATTCTTTAGCATTCAATGGCATAATTAGTCCATAGGACTTAAGCATTGGGTTCTTTGTCCTTGTACCCCTTCGTATGGAAAAGTACTGGCGCTTTTAGCGTGGGTCAGCACTTCTCCCTCCAAGCT
>WJFA01000340.1:0-42970 GCA_009870155.1 Pseudobourletiella spinata
GTCACGAAATTGTTCACCAAACAGCTCAGGACCCCCTCGATCGCCTGCATATGGGGAGCAAAGGAATTCCTGGCTCTTACCATGAGAAAAATCATTGGCAATATCCTAATATCCGACAAGAAAATAATGATCCCCCACTCAAAATGCCTATCTTGCCATCACCCATCCCGTTCAATACACTTCGTTCAATTCCGACAACACTCCGGCACAATCTCGAGGAACTTTTGGTTGCACGGGGTGATAGACGACATTTAAACTATTCTTGGCTCCGTACAAAAACTCCAATGACAACTCCCGTCTTTTGAGTTCCCACGCACTCTCATCAACCGGCAGCAGCACATTTCCCTGCTGCCACAAAGTACCACCATACATAATTCACACGCGAACAGACACACGCAAAAAAGGCACTCACATCCGGGGGTACAAGCTCATGGGCTGCTTGGGCTGCAAACTGCAGAATCCTTGTCACCTCTGGAAAAAAGAGACATTCGTCCAGTCAGACAAGAGTCAGACAAGTGGTATAAAAGATGATCAGTGTACAGCAGGGCGTTGGCGGCGGCAACCAGGATTACCGATATAGTACTTACCCCGTTGATGCGGTTGAAGGAAGCGTTGTAAAAACGGGTAGAAATTCAAGAGGAGGAGTTGATGGATCCCAATTAGTCTGGATATTAAATCCAATGTCATTAGCTTCACTTCAAACCTCTCATTCATGGATTCCATTTGTTTGAAGAGCTTCTCAGCAAACCCTGCAATCAAATTATGACTTTCACTGGTACTGCTGCCTCCGCTACTGCACGAACAGTGCTTGTCCATCAAACTCAATGTAAAGGAGGGGATGGGACAATTGCTAGTGAAAACATAAATCCTATCGTATAGCGTGTGCCCCATCTCCTTTGTTTTAGGCGTTCCGCTCAATCCGCTGTGCACAAACATTATGCCATTATGTTGGTACACCATCCCACCGCATGCATGGCTGACTGACTATTCCTCCAGCACGAGAGCACTTATCCCGCTCACTCGCTACTGCACGAGCGGGCTCTTCTCGCCCGTGTTGTGCGTGGACATGCAGCACAACGGCGCTCATAGCTTCGACGAAAGTGAGAGGAGAATCCCCCGATGTGCATGGAATATTTTCAAAAATAAACATAAGCTGAACTCAATAATTTTGTACCGCCAGCAATAGCAGCATGACAATCAACGACCCCGACCCTTTCCACGTGCCTTGTCTTCCTCCGCCGCTCATATTACGCAACTCAATTCTACTTTGCGGCGGTACAGTCCTACTCTCATCGGCCAGTTTTAAATACCCTTACACTTCACAGCAGCGCTAATTTACGCTGCACAGCAGTAATAATAGCAGCGTGAGCCTAGGAGTATTTTGGCTTCACACGTCACTGTGATTAAAAACCTCTACCCTTCCTCCAAGCTTTAGCTCTCCGTCCGCCCACATACACTTCAAATCTCACATTTCCATTTTCCCGATGAAAATTTTTGGCTGCTCCTTGCAGAGGAGAGGATTGCAAAGATAATTCATAAAAAGATTTTTCTAATTCCCATTCCATCCGGGATGCGAGACCCACTCTGTGAGTCTGAGTGAGAGGGAGTAGCGGGAGGGATTCCACCCCATGCGTGTGTCCCATTTCTCTCTGCACTTGGACTTTTAGCGTGGGATGGATGTTGACTTTACCCACGACTGCCAGTTATTTTCATTCTGTGGAGCTGAAGACACTTCCTCACACAACAAAATTCATACCTGTCACCAACCGCATTATCATCTCGGATCCCATTTATCTTCCCCGATTGTACGCCGATACCCAGTTAATCAAATCCCGTCAGTTTCAACAACTAATCATAGACGACTCCAGACTCCATCCTGAGAGAGATCATTGGCACGAACTGCTGCTGTACTACTACACCCTATCCCGTCCACTGAGGGATGCAACCAGTTGAGCCTACTACTGCAACCTGGTCAGCTGGTAGCACTTACTACCATAAATTGTCGTACACCAGTGGTAGGGGTTGGGAGGGGGGCTACGGTAGTAGGGAGGTCGTCGCGGCACGAAAACCATGTTTTCCCAGTAAAACCGAGCGAAGAAGACAATATGGAATGATAATAACTTCCTTATCAATGTGCCCACCGTGTAATCCGCACACCATTAAATCTACACCCATCATACCTATCAATATTCTGTGGGAATGACCTTACAGAGTTCACTACTGGTATCTCCAGAGCTCCGCTCCCTACTACTACTACCACTACTACCTTACCGACATCGTAAACAAATTTTCCTAATTCTATAAATTACTTCGCCATCATGGAGGGGAAGTAAACAATCCGCCCTCTTCACTTCAAAAGCACCTGCATGACAGATAGGAGCGGGAGCACACACACGGCATGAAGAGGAGCCTCTGACGAGAACGTCACCCTCTCACCGTCCACTACCACCGTAAAACTACCCAGTGAAGATTGTTGACCACAGGTTTCCCAAATTGCTTTACGACATTTCCAAGGCTACGCATGAACATTTCTCGCATTTAAGCTGACATGGGACAAGTTAGTGGGAGTCTCGTACCTTGTGGGTCATGTATTAAATGGAGCGCTGAGAAATTGAAACTAGGGGCCTTGTTCTTCTTCTTCTTTTTCTGAAACGGCACAGAGGGAGAGCTTGTTAATGCGGAGATAATTCTTCAAATACTCATTAATAATAATAGCAATAATAATAAACAGAGATAACTAAAAGACGATTAGCAGAGGCCAGCTCAGTCCAACTCTACCTGTATCAGGGATTTAGCCTTCACCAAATTCCTATCCCGTTTCCGTGTCTTTTTATTAACCCGGTGTGCCATGACTACTTCCTTTGTCGTGGGAGCATCATCCTGAAAGAGAGTGGATTACATAAATCCCTCCAGTTGACCGCATGACAAATTCCATCAATTACTTCAATTCGGATAACAGCCGTATAATTGCACAACCCTCAAATACTACCAACGCGTAATGATACATTATGGGTATTTTTACGAAAAAAAAGTAGAAAAAGCACATAATAAATACTCATCATCATCATGATTCGTGGTGCGTTCCAATTACATTGAAAGAGCCATCACTACCCCATAGACAGGAGGCTCACAATTATTCATTCAGGAGGAATTTAGAAAATTCTTTCACAGTAATATTCCCTCAGGAAAGGCTGGAAAGCCAAAAGAATCTTGTAGATTTTCCTCAGTTCAGGCATTAGCCTCAACTACACCTTCGCTGCGCTGCACCCCGAGCGACCTTGAGTCTAATGCCCTACAATGTCAGCTCGTTCTCATGGGTTTTGGATGAACGCTTCCGCAAGCACGAGCACGCTCTGCTCTGCATCCAGGGAACTGCACTACTGCGGAGTGCAACCGTACGTGGACGAGTTATTGCCGGACGGAGCCCCCAGTTTCTCTCACGCCCAGCTCGCAACAGTGAAAGCTCCTTCCCAACCGTCCACGCCCACTACCCCCCCCCTCCCACCCAAATGGAGACTACTAATCTGACAAGAATGGAATGACCCCTTCGGTTACATGCTACTCACATCTGAGTCGCTGTCATCAGACTTGTTGCCCCCTTCGTTGGTGAGGAAGAACTGGATTGCTGTCACCATCACCTGGGCACAAAAAGGATACAATTCATTATTAAACAGTTTCGTTCAAGGGAGCTCAATGTTGCATGCATCAACTGCATGGGAACATTGCACAGTAGTGCAGGAGTATTACAGCACACGAGTTGCATAAATCATGCTAAGAGATACATCATCAGTGCAGTCACTCCCAGCTCCACCATACGAGGGATTTTAATTG
The DNA here is from genome assembly GCA_009870155.1 of Pseudobourletiella spinata. Lineage (NCBI taxonomy): Eukaryota > Metazoa > Arthropoda > Collembola > Symphypleona > Bourletiellidae > Pseudobourletiella > Pseudobourletiella spinata. Next base: position 3,832 of record WJFA01000340.1, read on the forward strand.
GGGGTATAGCTAACCGCATCATCATAATAACACATACTTTTACACCCTGGCAGCTGGAGATTTCACAGTCCAGGTGCGAACGTCGTAACAAGGAGATTGGCCATTGCAACAGTTCCTCGCATTCTGGTTCGGAGAGGAGCATGAACATGCTCCCCACCGCTACTACAAAAACCGTGTGAGATACAGGAGAGCAGAGAACTCGGCTTTGACTACCATTAACTCCGGTATCGATCTGTCATTTCAGTGCATTATAGCTCAGAGGAGCTATCCGACGCAAGCCCTACGTCAAACTCCCCACTAATAGCCTCCCGATGAAGTTTATAGCAGCAACCTACGGCGAGCTCACTTTCCCCCGCAACTCAAAATTCTGAACACCAACTCCGAATATCACATAGTGAGGGAACGGGGCGGAGGGAGGGCGAGCGGAGGTGGGTAGGGAAACTTCTCCAGCTCACTGTGCACGTCAAGGCCACCGAGCTAAAAGGGCAATGCTCCGAGTGGAGATCAACGGCATCGGAACGGCACAGTGACACGTATCATCTTCATCACTTTTCCTCAGCTGCTGCTGCTGCTCCTGCGAGGACAACCACCTGAGCGACGACTACTACGTTCCACACTTCTACGTCCCCCCTCATCATCTCCGAGCAGTGTACAGCGTACTCTATACCGTCACAGCTCCAGTCCGGAGCTCCTCTCTTTTCCCCGGGACTTCCGCCCTACCAGCAATGCTTAAAGTGAACAACAACAACAACGACAGAGCGGGCTTCCTGAGCCGACTACCACCACTACCCATGTTCCGTCCTCCACCCTTCCCGCGCAACAAGTTGTGGTAGTGCAACATGATGTACAGCTACATACGAACCGCAATCCTCCTTTCACTACTCTCCCCTCTTTGTGGGATACAACCTGAACTGCATGCACAGCAGAAACGAGAGGAAGTTGGATAAACGGCTGGAAATGGTGCGCAACCAAAATCACCTTACTGAGAAAGTTACGGGCGGCACTCCTAAAAGAACATTATTGTTCTCCATAGAGGAAGAATCTACAACTGCCTTCCACAAAATGCTACTCGACCGCATCTCTCAACTAGCTACCTGGCCACGCACTTTCTTCCCGCAATAATGTACCACTGTACTGGCTAGAAGGTTGCCCTATTCGCAACCTCCATCAAACATGCCACTAGGGGTTGCTATGAAAATTTTTGTCGTCATGACGACCTGGTAATGCAGCTCCTAGGGGAGCAACTGAATACGCACCTGATTCCCCCTGTATTCCTCCGCAGTGAGTGACGACATGGTTCATTTTCATGAAACTCGATTTTTCATTGAATATTTCCATTAGAAAAAAATGATCCATAGCAATTTCCAGGCTTCCATATTGCCCATATTCCACCCGACCTTCAACTTATTTTTAACCCACGAAACTGGAAGCTGCAACTCTGGGGATTTAAGCTAGAGATCGGTTCATCATCATGAGCAAAGTGATGATTGATTCCCCCGACATCTGAGTGAGATATGAAGGATGGAGATGGTGGAAAGGATGTGGGAATCTTTGGAACGGTTATTTCTAGCGGGACATAACGTAGCGGGCAGTCGCGTGTTCTCGGCTTCATACGCTTATACGTAAAAAAAACAGCGCGTGTCCCTGAATTTCCGGGAAATTGTGGTGGACGCAAGTGGGAGCCCACAATTTATGATCCATCATGATCACAACAACTGGGGGAAATCAATGGCGATGAACCGGGGAAATGGAACATCAACCCGGGAAGCACTCACAGATGAATTCATTTATTATTTACCAAGGCTACGATGAGTAAAGCCAATGACTTGAATTATACTCACGCGTCCGCACTTCTGCTAGGCAGATAGGGTGAGTGCACTGCACTGGAGCGAGCCCCCCATCGGAGGCAGTGCACCCGATGATGTCATTGTGGAACTTGCTTTGCCTAACAAGCCTCCGGAGCATATGGTAATAATTAAAATTGGAGCAGAGAGCAAGGGAATCGCTCCCGCTATTCCACATATATATTCTTCAGCTCCGCGTAATCAACGTTGTCATGCGCCTTGCCTCCACTGTATGCAAGCATTGAGGAGCAGGTTAAATCAATATGAACCAGGGATGCAATGCCCCAAAAAGTTTATCCTCTGGCTCAGGAGCAGCGAGCCTATTCGGGGAGGAAATGTGACCGACCCTGAACCGGTAGTAGAAGTCGGCTCAAAGAGTCACAAACTCAAGGCTTCAGCACACCGTAGCACACGTTATGCCCACATATGCTCATTCCTGATCAATCCGTTCGCGTAGGGCGGACCCGGCCTTACAACGGGGAGCCTGGCATGGATGAACTCCCTGGAGCACTGGACTATTCCCGCGCGCGGAGGGGGGCGAGGAGCAGGAGAGGGACCTTGAAGAGCGTAAACATTGGCAGGAGAGCGGTAGTGCATCCTGCACCAACGTAGGAGTAGCCCATGTGGAAAATCAATACGTACTATATTTTCTCTACAACTGCTCCACTATCAACTCAATATTATGCACTAATGCGGCCCCACACACTGGCTCCCGTCCTTCACTGGGACCGCGTGAAAGCCAGCATCACAGCATTGTCCTCCGCACTCCAGTCATTGCCCCCTTCTGCGCGGTGTAAATGATCAAAATCATGGGCTTCGAACGTAGACCCCACTTGAGCACATCACAAACACAAAGTGGAATACCGTTCCCCCGGCGTCAGCTTACCTTAGTAATTTTTGAAAAGCAGGCGCTAGCAATCACATTTACTGTTTTGGCGTCGTTCCAAACATTCTTCCGGTACAGCTCGATCATAATATTCTGAAAACAAAAATACGATTTCATGAATTATACATTGGATCATTTCACGGAACGCACACACATGACATCAGAGGAGCTGAAGAAAGGGGTCAATGCACCTCAAGGTTACTTCCCACTCCTTCACACTGCACCGCAGCAAATTTGAGAGCAGCAAATTGAACACACTGATCATTTCCAACTACCCAATCATTCATGACGTCACGCGTCACCCGAACTTCCTGAAAGTGCCAACCACCGTGTCGTATAGACGCATCCACTCTCATCCACCGCTCAGGGACAAAGGAGAAAAATGAAGGGGATTATCGGCATTAACGTCACAGGAAAATGTTGAAACGTCCGTCGTGTGTCTGCCTTTCCCTACACATTTTTTCGAATCTTCCCTCTCCAGACTAACCCTGAACACTGACGTGAGTCTATAATAGCTAACTCATTTAAGCCAGACTGTTCCCTCAAACAACTACTTGTTCAAATCTCCAGTTCCCACTTTCCCACGATAGAACTTTCATTCGAACCAAACCTGCTCTCTTTTGTTTCCATTTAGTTTCTATACCATTCGAAAAAATCTAAATTCATCCACTAAGAACCAACTGTTGCGCGCACACTGTACACCTGAATTCCAAATTCCATTGACACAAAAACCCCATGAGCTCCGTATACTATGATTTGTCTAAGTTGGGCAAAATGAAGTGAAAATGACATATAGACTTACCAGCGACATCTTGGAGGCTTTGACGTTGCTATCCTTAACCATAGTAAACATGAAATTCTGGAGAACCTGGAAAAAAATCCACAAATCATTGTATGAAATAGATAAAGGTGGTAGACTTCCTCTTTCTTTGCTTGCGGTACCCAACAGCTTTAAACAACAAAAATTTCACGAATGCTGCTTGAGCTTGCTCTAGAATCAAGGCTTTTTTTTAAAAAATTATCCGAATGAAAAACTGACGCTTAAAGAAAGTAGAAATAAACGCAACATTTGTAACTCTTCCTATGATAGCCGAGTTAGTGTAACCCAACACACAGACATCTGAAACGATGAATATATTAACACTGAATACATTCAGTGGTTAACCATAGTTATAAACTATAGTAACTATACAACAAAGGTTAGTTATAGAGCACTGGCAAACACATGCTAATGTTTACTTGTCCTTGTCCCTATAGAAACTCACAAAATTCAAACTTACGGTATTCATTTTCACATTTTTATGCTTCACATTCTGATTTTTGATGTCCGTTATCAAGTGGGTTTCCAGAAATTTCCGTAGTCCTTTATCTTGACAATGTAAGAGTTTGAAGAACAGGGCAAGTAGGGCAGTGGGTTCGAGTAAACCCTTGTTACGCATCAATATTAACCCGCGACACATGGTCTGTAAATTTGTTGAAATTTTAAGAATTTTTCAAAAATACTTTCCCGGTCACTAAAAAGAAGAAGTGGCGGAAGTTGAGCTTACCATTCTGATATCATGATCCATGACACTAGAGAACTTTTCCAATACATCAATTAGTCTCTGTGGATAATTTGCTAATTCCTTTGTGTAACAGGACGACACCTGAATAAATTATCACAATTATTAGCATTTTGAGAAGAATTAACAGCGCCAATAGACTCAAAAATAAACTCACCTGTGCTAGAAACATTATAAGCTCATCTAAAGATTTGTTGAACTCATTCGGACGTAGTAAGTATATCTGAAGTAATGCTTCGAAATGCTCTAGCTGCTGCTGAAACTGCAATACGACAAAAAGAGGGGAAATTATCAATCTGCCTCATGCTCACCACGTCACCGACAGTGGAGTCAATCTCCCATTCCCCCCTTAATTATTATAGCCTAAGCTGATGGAGTGAGTACGGTATTATGATTTAATGATATCCTTTTAACATGGTCACGAGGAACTGACACACACAAGGATCAAATTTGAAATTCAACTGGGAGAACTGCAGGTACGGCCGACAAACAGGCTTTCTGAGGCCAGCCAAGGAAATGGCTCCGAAACCGGAGCTCGGTCTGTAGAAAACCACCTCTCTCCTCAGACGGCCTCGGAAAATCGGTTTCTCCCCTCGCTAACCGGACAGCGCAATCGTACCCGAAGGACAATGTCCATTGCCCCCCGTGTGCTCATCACCTACACCTGCATGGCCCGACGTTAAAAAAGCAACACTACGCAATCTTTTGACTACATCAAAAGCAAAGACAAGTTCTTTCCAGCTCGTCTCATGGTTCCCCACTGACAAAGTTGTCGGAAATATCTACCTCTCCACAGCGATCCAGTAAAAGGTAAACGAGGATTTTCCACCAATTTAACTGGAACAGAGATAATAGATCAAACAGTATAGCAAAGAAATTGCAGTGACATCAGTGCATTCTAACTTAAATGACGAACACTCATCTCATCATCAGTAAACAGCAGGATTGTCTGCCTCATACGGAACACATCGAACGCATGTACTACGAGAAGAAATATTAAAGAAAGTCCACCCCAGTTTGTCACTGATGCCCAACTGATACTGGAGTTAATTGCAAAAATCTGCCTAACTGTACCCGCTGTCCCGGTGAGAGTAGGATGAGGGCATGGATAAATACAGCAACTCCACTCATTCATAATATCCTAGTGGAAGGCATAAGGCATACCAGATCTGTTGAATTGACACCAATACAGTGAACAACCCACAAAAACAAGTCTCTCAGGCTACGAGAAAGCTCAAGGCATTCAGCTGAGGACCTCATCCAAGGTCCCATGGTGTAACGGTTAGCACTCTGGACTCTGAATCCAGCGATCCGAGTTCAAATCTCGGTGGGACCTAATACATTTTGTACTCTTCCGTACGTTTTTCCAACTCAAGATTGCTTACCGAAGTCACGTTTTCCTCATGAATCCTTTCGATGGAGTTTGAGATTTCTTACTTTAAACATAATAATTTTGAATATCCATTCCCAATCACAATAAATATATTACCAAAGACAACAAACTTGATACAAACCCTGAGACCGTGACATGCAGCGCGTACACATACACATTCACGCTTGTTTTCAAACAAAACCCTATAGAATATAAATATAATATACGATTGCTATTACGAACCTCTTCTGCGTAGCTTTCAGGGTCCCGTTTGATTAAGTTTTGAAGCTGCGGCAAATTGTTGGGAAGTTGATTATTCTGTCGGCGATTCATCCTAAATGGTGTTAGGCTAATGCCTACTTCTCTTCGATTTAAAAATCACTACACGTCACTGGCGGCAGTTTGTGTAAAAGACTTCCGATGCCAGTTCAAACACCATCAGTTTGCAATTTACGAAAATTCACAGTCTCACGTCACAACGCTGTTCGTCTTAATGATGATAGATGATAGATAATCTCAGGTCTGGAACAACCCATGCAGTCGTAGCAGTCCCTCATGTTCATGTTATCATATTTTGGCGGGCTTGATGACGTGAGCTGGTCTACCACTGAAAATCCCTGCACTGCGGGCTACAGATTGAGCATAGGGAGCATTGACAAACTGGATCACCCAAAATATTCCCTGCACTTACACTCAGACAGTGTGTCAATAATTTGAATTTGCACAGCATCAGGAGTTAACTGGCTCAGTGTTTGTGTTTGTACTTAGTGTAGCAATGCATTGGGGTGAAAACATGAGCACACTGGGGATATGAGCCAGTGAACTTGGTGAAGCTATAGTAGTCGTCTTAGGCGAAAGCGAAATAGCCTACAGTCTACGGATATATAAGCGGGTAGTTTGGTGTGGCCGGTGCGTTTTTCCTTTGAGCGAACTGAGGTCACGAAACCCGTGAAGATTGAGATCAGCGGTTACAGGTAAAAGTTGTTGCGGCAATTTCTGCTTGAAATATTTTGAATTAAATTTCCAAGCAATGCACTGTCACGTTCTCTTAATTCGGCACCCTAATTCTTTGCTTGTCAAGTCTATATAATTTTAATTATATTTTCGCAGCATGTCTTGAAGTCTAAAATACATTTGGAGAGGATTTAGTGTGGCGGAAATGGCTTTCCTTGGAATCTCAGTGTGTGATAATTCAAACTGAAGGAACCTTAGATCTGAAAATCAACTTCAAGAATGCCAGGAAAGGTGAAAGTTAAAATCGTCGCAGGAAGGAATCTTCCTGTGATGGACCGTTCTAATGACACAACTGATGCATACGTGGAAGTCAAATTAGGCACAACTACATTCAAAACGGACGTGTGTCGGAAGTCCTTAAATCCTCAGTGGAATTCAGAATGGTTTCGATTTGAGGTAAGTACCGGTTTATGTATATGGATGTAATGCAGCAGTAGCAAAATTGATTGATTGAAAAATAAGTGATCATTTACCTTCCATGAATAGATGGATGACTTAGAGCTGCAGGATGAGCCGTTACAAATCCGTCTAATGGATCATGACACTTACTCTGCCAATGATGCCATCGGCAAGGTCTACTTGGATTTAAATCCACTGCTGTTAACATCGTCCAAAGGTTTCGGATTTTTCACCTGACATTTCTACTCTGTGCCGATTTTGCAGTGATGTTTTTTTATGTGGTTGTTAGATTCGTCGGGGAAGTTAATATCGGGTTGGATACCAGTCTATGACACCATGCATGGAATCCGAGGTGAAGTGAGCTTAGTTGTCAAAGTGGAGCTGTTCTCTGACCTTAATAAGTTTCGGCAGTCATCCTGCGGAGTAATGTTTTTCTTCAGTAAGTTTCGTTTTCAACTGGTTTGGGTTAACATCTTCTGCACCGTATATTAATGTTTCTGTAATTGGTTTAATTAGCTCAAGCAATACCTGATGGTTACTTTGCTCATGCGATCCATGGATTTGTTGAGGAGCTGGTCGTTAACGATGATCCCGAGTATCAGTGGATAGATAAAATCAGGACACCGCGTGCATCGAACGAAGCTCGGCAAACCCTTTTCTCCAAGTTGTCCGGCGAAGTTCAGCGACGGGTTGGACTTAAGGCACTTGAACTTGGGGGGAATGCGGTTATTGGGTACGTGCTATAACTTGTACAGCTGATTTCATACTCAAAGTTGGTAAAGAATTTCGTAAATAATCAATTTATTCTGCAGCTACCGGCAGTGTTTTGACTTGGAAGGAGAATCAGGGATTGTCGTTCGTGGTATCGGAACAGCTGCTACACTAACGAAGCACTACGAAAGTCAGTTATCTCCATCGGGCCAGGAATACGGAGGAGCGCAGAGAGAGTAAGTTTCTTTTTTCTATGGTCTTGGTTTTAACTTGGGAAGTAAAGCATTGTTGGAATGACCTTTGCTAAAACTGGCTGGTATACTTTCCGTGGGGATCCTTATACACCAAGGCTTAATACTCAAATGGGAAAATCGTCTTAATAAGCCTCCGCCATGAGCTGGATGGCGTTTCTGTGGTGGAGAGAGTCACCCATGTTAAGTGTATTTTAACGAAGTTGGTCCAGATTATTTATTTATGGAGTTTTCCAGTAAATCAAGGTATTTTAAATCCCTCTTTGTCACAAGTAAACTCGAGCTTTAGGTGTAATTACATCATCAAAGTATTCGCCTTGCCAGGGTATATCTTGGGGAAAATTGCTTTTGGTATAGAAAATTGCTTTTGAAGTGAAGTAGTATTCTAGCTCGTTTTGGTGTCAGTCACTCCACTCCTGCCGTTGTCGTAATTCTTCAGTAGCCCCTCCTATCTTTGATGTCTCTGTCCTCTACGGTAGTCATATGTACATGCTCTGCCACATCCTGTCAGCATGGCAATCTTTGCAAATCATGTGGTTTCCTCAAAAACTGGTAGATGTTCAACTTTGTCCACCCTTGAACGTGAATTTACTACTTTTTATTTTAAAAAAATGAGATTTACTCGTTCCAAACATTGGGACTCCATGCCGAGAACTCTTAAAAGTTATAGCAGCTACGTGGTGGAACGGAAGACATGCCTATAGAAGTTTTGGGAATTTATTAATTGTTACGTTGATGTGATTACCTGCCTTTCGAGTCCCCTCTTGTCACCACTACAGCTGTACGTTAATGCTGGATCACACGATGATGAGATATCTGTACGGTAAAAAGTACGTTTGAGGTTACTATAGGCCTCCTACAGGCTACATACCTTGGTTTCGTAGTTTTATTATGACGTTTGAACGTGCACTTACAGCTGTGTATTATCTCTCTTATTGAGCTCCCCCTAAGTACACGGAGAGGTGCTGTATTCATGCATACGGCACTGCTTCTCAAATATTTTGCTCTTATCATCATTATTATTATTACATCCGTAATAGTAACAAGAAACAGTAATTGTCTCTGGTGACCTCAATGGGCAATGGACGGTTTTTCCTATTGTTTCTTTAGGTTTCAGTCATTGGATGATGATGGTCTACTCTTACCCTTCAGCTCACACCCTCCCATGCTGTCAAAAACTAGTCGCTCTAAGCGCACAGGGAGCCGGGTTCCTCTTTCTACTCATAGCATGCCCAACACTTTAATTCCTCATCTTCACTGTCTTAGATCGTCGTCTATTATCCCGAACCGAGCTCCCTTCTCTGCTTCTATTATTACTGCTTCAACCCTATCACAAGCTAGATACACTTCCAACGTTTTGCGCCCCCTGCCTGCGCCTTCTAGTTCCAATTTTAGCAGCGGTGCTTTCAAAACTCTTCTTCAAGCCGTTAGCGGACGTTGTGAGAACCATTATCGAAGCCAGTCGGACACTTCTGTCATTGTACACACCACGGCTTCCGAGCCTGCCCGGATATCCTCGGAATTCAGACTCCTATCCCGTCCCCTCTCCCTCGTGGAAGGAACTGAGCCCATCCATCAGCAGCGGATGGACTGTAGAGTCAAGAGCATCGAAGTGGGCACAACAACCGATGAGAAAGTTAGCTTTCGCACGGGAACAGAATCCCCGTCCTCCCTCAGTGGAAATGATACGGAATGTAAAGTTGAGGATGCTGATGTTGAGGATGATGAGGACGAGGATAGGAAAGGGGCGAAGGAGACTAATTTCTACCTTTTCCCCCACAGAAAGCCCAGAGGGTCTAAGAAAAAAGATAGATACTCCAAGAGTTCCCTTTTGAAAAGGGCCAGCATGAATTTTGCCGATAGTAAGCGGCTAGGAAGCTCCAGTAAGGGAAAGGAAAAGTTGACGGATGAGATAGTCAAATTTTTCAGGAAGAAAAAGCTCCTCACGGGCGATAAAGACGACTCCTCATCATTAAGTGAGAGCGCGAGTCCCTATCGGCAGGTGAAAAGTAGTTTACTCAGGCGCCGACACAAATGTCAGCGATCCCTTCATCGGTGTAACTCTGAAAGTTTTTCCCTTGGAGAGACGTCCATGGACAGTCTCCCATCGATCCAGTCCGACATGGTTTTTGACAACCGTGACGATACAGATTCGAATTCCCTTGAAAGTTTACCCCAGCAACAGCCACCTACTCATAGTTCCCCCGGGAACTCACCCAACAACCCCACAGATCCGGGCAGTGACAGGGAAGAGGTAAGTGTGGACAAGTCCAGGAGTGTCCAGTGTGGTGCACCAGCGGAGAGCATGGGTAGTAATAGTAGTGGGGCCTTGAGTGGGACAAAGCTTGCTGACCCCGTGTCAACTGCTCGTGTGATTGAGGCTGTGAAGGATTTGGGCTATGGCATGGAGAAACCGATGAGACTGTACATTTCCAGTGCGGATGCCTTGCTTGTCATTGATCCGGTAATGAGTGGGATCGGGATTGATACTGAACGGATGACTAATAATAACACTGCTAACGGCAACCAAGCTCCTTCATGTAAAGAAGCGATACAGTATACAGACTCAGGAGGTGGTAGTAGTACTAGTGGTCCCGACAAATTCCCCGACGCCGGCTGCCGAATGCCGAGGAACAAAACGTCCTATCATGACTGCCTTAAGGTTCGAGACCACAAGGGCGGCTACAAGGGAGCCCTGGGTGAGGGCAGGGAGGCCGTCTCGGGCGAGAAATCCCAGAGAATCCCCTCGCTGGATTCATCATGCTCTAATACCTCGAATACGAGAAGTACAAGTAGCTTAACGTACAATTCCAGTAGCAGTAGTAGCGGTTTCGGCGGCCGGCGTCCCCCTCTGACTGCGCCCTCAACTGCTTTCATGTCGTCCTCCCCCGCTGTAAGAGTTTTCCCCCCTGAGGTCGTCACAAGTACGATAGAGCGACCATCCCAAGGCGACTCTTGCGATAAGCCCGGTGTGAGTGACGACCTCCGTGATCGTAGCTTAATGGAGAGTAGGAGGAGTGACGTAGTGAACGAAAGCCTTGCCGTGTCTGTGCCGCCGAGAATTTGTAATTATGTATTAGATGAGAGAATATTATTACGTGCTCGCGAACCCGTCCCGTCTCCTTTCCCGGAGTCCCATGTACCCGATCGTAGCAATGTTGGGGGGTCTGTGGATGGTGAGTGGACTAGTAAAGATGAGAATGATGAGATTCGTCTTGCTCAGCCTAGCAGGGCACGGGACCCCCCACTTGGTGGGGTTGGCCTTGAGACACTACTAGCCCGCTCCTCCTGTAGTTCCGTCACTACCAGTACTACCATTACTCCAGTTGTCACCAGTACTTTCTGTGCTAATGCCGTCAATACTACTACTACTACCACAATTACTTCCACTGCTACTACTGTTACGTATGCAAATGTTCATGTGATTTTAAGTAGTCAAACAAATGCATCTAGTACCAATATGCCTCCGGCTCCTCTGCCCATGGTCAGTAAAAGCACTTCCATTACGAACGGTAGCAGTACTCTCACTACGAGTCGTCCACAAGGCCCACCCCCGGCGGTCGGAGCTCACATGCCCAGCAGTAGCAGCGGCGGAGTGAGCCAGTCCAAGCAGCAGGTCGGCCAGCAGAAAGTGGTCTCCACTGTGAGTTTTATTAACCGACGCTCCTCGGAGTCCGACCTCAGCGCTCCGCCAAAACGTAATGTTTCCATTGATTATGATGATATGGTATGGCCATGCCAAGATATACTAGAATGGTGTTCAGTTTTTTTGTTGCACTAATTCTCGCAGCCATTTCCTCTAATGCAACGACAGTGACGACCGTGGTAGCCAGTAGCTCTCACGGGAAAACCCTCACGTTCGCCCCGATGCCACCCCGACGCCTCATTACGGCGGACCATTTTGAAATGCTGGAATATCCGTTCATCACCCTGAACCAGTTACCACCGGGATTCATACAACATTTGGGTGGGCAAAAATGTGTTTGTGGGAACTAATTTATCCTCCGTGTGTTCATGGTATTATTATGGGACGTTTTGCAATAGGAGGAACGGTTAGTGCGAGATCTGTGAAATTACTTGAACGAATATCGAATCTCGATGAGCCGGAATCGAGGGACTCGTGGTGGACTGAAATTCGAATGGAAATAAGATCTCATGCCAGATCCATCGGCTGCAACGTTGTTCTCGGATATGAAGAACAAACGACAATGTGGTACGGTAGAAAGATTTCCAAATGTCTTTGTAGAATGAGCTGCTGTGGAAGAAATATTAATTTTTGAATATATTGATTGTCCAGCGATGATGTTTGTGTGCTGAGTGCGTCTGGAACTGCTGCGGTGCTGAGTGGGAGTTTGGGTGAGACTTGTGACATTACCATTCCTAATGTGATGAAAGTACCAGGATCTGATGGGTGCGCTTGTACGAGGGCGGAGAAGGAGAAATCTCAGTCTAATCGAACAGACAGCATCAGTAGCCAACATAATGTTCGTTTGCGCAGTTACATTTGTATGCCGGCAATTTGACTTTGTTTAATATTTGCTTTATGAATGCTATTTCAGAACTGTATTAAGTGTTCCACGAAATTGAGGCATGGGTCGTCGGAGAGTTCGGATTCGAACTGTAGCCTCTGCCACATTCCATACAACGAAAGCTCCGTCCCCTTTCCCGTGAAAATGACCAGGTGTTTGCTGTGCAAGTGAGCTAAGCCGAATAATTTTCGAATAGTTGGAGATCTTGTGGTGGTATTCATGACTAGTGTATCTCAGGAAGGGAAAAGTCCCCGACATCCTCCTCGCCACGATAGACCTACCTGTGGGTCTCCAATGCTATGGGAAAAGTTGCCTGATCCAGGCACAAGTTTACAGACCTAAGAAGGACTGCAAGGGAGAAATAAGTGCCAAAGAAGTCTCTGATAGTTTACCCTTCCTCGAGTATGAGTTACATCGGCGACTAATCAACAAACTGAAAGTTCGGGGAATGAATGCCATCTTTGCCTTGCAGGTAGTTAGCCAGCATTAGTAATTGAATGAATGAACTTTTTCATTCATAGTAATTGACCAAAAGTGAGTGTCCGAACTCCCTAATGCAGGTGAAGTATATAGGTATGTTGGGTTCATGTTTATTTTGTACATGGATTTACAGGTCCAGATTTGTTTGGGCGAAAAACTGATGGTAGGTTTGGCTACGGGAACTGCAGTCTTCGTAAGCTGCCTACCTCCACCATGTGTTCCTAAAATTAGCGCTGGAAATATGAAAACAGATTCTCAAAAGGTGATACAGTTCCAGAAAGTCGTACAAGAAGCATATGAACGGAACAGAGAAGTTTATGATCTGAAGAATACTGTACCCGTTAGTACTTATTTGATTGGTGGATTTTTCTGAGTTTTTCATTTTATTCCTTTCCACGTTGGTATTTTACAAGGTTCCATGTGTGAATTATTATCTCTATTTTAGCTCAATGTTACAAATGGAAACCCATCCGTAAGTTCTGACGGTGAGGAAAGTGATGAAGACCTTCCGGATATCGATCTTGCAACGGGCAACAAAGACACTTACGTGCTGGAAGTAAGGGCTCAATTGATGAGTTAAATATTCCCCGTGCGATTGCTTATTATAACGCAAATTTCTTTGACAATGTTTGAAGGTTGACGATGCCGAGGATATTGACATAATTCAAGTGTTGATAGATCAAAGTCCAGAACTGGGGTTTTACATGAACAACATTAATTTTTTACACGGTTTCGAAAATTATCGTGTTACGAGCCAACAAATGTTCACCCAAGTGTGGCGTTGTCGCATTTCGTCCCTAATAACTCTAAGGCAGTTCACAAGTTATTTTGATAAGCTTTTGCAGGTAAGTAACTTGTACGTCTGGTAACGTGGCTTGAGCCAAGAAGTCAGTTTCTAAATCATCTGGTTAATTCTGAAGTCGTGACTGTTCATTCTCATAGGCTGTTGCTTTTAAACTACGAAGGATATCACCGTGTGTTCTGTCAAAATTGAGATACAGAGTGGAGCTTCCAGAGCAGGACGAAATTCAACTTTCCATTATTGGTAATTATTCAGTTGTAACTCCATACGTGTGCACGATTTGAGAATATAGGACTAGATCTGAATTAATTTTTTTGCCGTTTTGATTCTATGAAACAAAATAGCTCTTGCGTGCCCCATTTACATTTTCAAAACTAAACCTTATTAATGCATGGAAATGAAACTCTAGGTTTAGCGGTGAAAATAGAAGAGAATAAGAGTACAGTGACTCCAACGGCGGAGGGCTTTCAAGGAACTACTGCTGGTTAGTAAGAAGATCACTACTCCTTGATCTTACTGTTTTATTACTACAGTGTGTGCTGTTCATAATGAATTTTTTTGCACACAGAAGCACCAGAAGTAATCACGACTGAGCCTGAGTTGCTTAGCTCACCGTCACAGAAATCTGCACCTATAAGCATAGCAACCATTGGTGCTGCGCCCCACCCCGGAGTCAACACATCTGCATCCAGTGATTTGTTGCTGAATGTTTCCTCGGGAGGTCCAGGTTCAGCACCAGTTGCCACCACTTCACCCGGCTCACCTGGAGCAGTACTAAACCAAATCTACAGTCTGAGTGCACCGAAAAGCAAAGCTTACCCTAAAGCTGTAAACTGGAATTGCTTTTCATCCATTCGGAATCGTAACTAATCAAAGAATGTTTCCTCTAGGTTACGCTTTTCAGCAGGCCTAAATGCATTGAGATCACCCCCCTATCGCACATCCCTGGCGGCAAGATTGAAAAGTATCTCGGAAATTTGAACTTCTTTTTCATTCGTGAAACAACTAGCATTCGCGAGGTATCGGAATTCACTCAAATTGTTAGTAAGAATAAGAATTCTTGCTTCATATTCGACGAAGCTGTCAGAGTGCTGAGAATATGTTTGTGCTTCACAGAATGGGGGACTTAGCGGTTTTGTGCACAGTTTCATTGCTGAAGTGTTAGCGATTGTCCGAGCGCACGTCGCCGCCTTGGGGGGGAACGCAATGGTGTCATATTTCATGACGGAGCTTGCTCTTCTTCATAATCCACACAAAAATCAGGTGGGATGAGCAGGTCACTATTTAATTTTTTGTTGATGCGGTTATAATGCATTTTGTAACCCTATGCTGTTCACTTGTAGGGTCAGTGTTTGGTCAATGTCGGAGGGGATGTTGTATACGCTGTCTATCCGAATACACTTTGAACGAAATGGGTGGATCGGATTTTTGGAGGAGCTCATTTCTACTGAAGCCGTCGTGCCACTATGCTTCCAATTTATTTGTAATTAAAACTTCAAAGTAGATGTAAAAGAGAACTATTGATCTTTTTAAACTAAGGTTACCATGCCAATATGTCGCCAAGACTTGTTAACTGTGCAATAACAGAACTGCCGGTTTTTAGTTCCAAATATTTCGATGGGGTTCTGGCTTTGTAAATGACTATGAACGCTTTTCAGATTTAGAAGTTGGAAGTGATCGTCGGTGATAATGTAAAGTATGTATTGGAGTATAAAGTTGGCTACGAAAATGCAATATTCGGCAGCATCCAAAACGCTTGTGATTATCCAGTCACAGTCAGTAACAATTGTGTAACGTAGTTCCTTATTCAACTTACAAAAGAAAAAATAAGGTGATGCTGTCTGAACTGTTACGTTACTCCTGTAAACTGTAGCTGCAGTGACTAGTCATTCCTTGGATCTTTGTCGAATGAAAGTTTCTTGAGCACTTGGGAAACAAAATCGAACCATCCTAATGCAGCAAATAAGTGGAATTCTGAAGGGTGAACTTGCTTTTGAGGCTGGCTTTCACTTTTGATTTTGTTTTTTTTATGGTTGAAATGTTGACTTGCAATAACAGTAAAGACTTTCACAATTTTTGGGTAAATTCTACTGGTAATTCAATAATTTGTACGTATTTTCGGTAAGCAGGCTTTTTTCAGCCTGAACTCACGTGACTGAAACGCTTGCATGAAGTGTGCTACAACCATTGTGAACGCCATTAGCTGGTGTGTAGTAGTTGCTGTGTAGTCATAAAAACCAGCACGGATATGCCGGAGGTTTTTATAACTCCTTCCGTTTTTACTTCGCCCAGTAATTACTTGGATAATCGTTTATTATAAATAGAAGAACCTTACATTGCGCTTCGTTTGATCTTAAAATTAAATTTCGCTCCGCTTACTCACGTTGACTTTTATGTTAGCTAATGTTGGAACTCAATCAGCAAAACTTGATTATCACAGCTTTAGGTTGAAGTAAACCATTATTTAGCCTCCTCATATTGCTTACTTTCATTAAGATATTTTCGAAAATGTTTGTTTCTCCTTTGAGGAAATCGGAGACTAAAAATCGAAGTTAACTCCAATATAACCTACTGGAAAGTCTGTAGGCTGTTTAAAGCTATGTGAGGAGCGCCTAAAACTATTAGTTGTTTCGTAGTTTCTCTATCTAATAGCCTCAGCCCCGAGTGCCATGCCAAGCTCTCGATGTCCTTTAACTAAAGTAGCTTCATGTCAATCAAACAAACGTTCCGTTCATATCGATGCCAAAGAGTTATGAAGTTTAAACTCACCCAGCTCATAAGTGTGAGAATGGGTGATGGTTCTGCATGCCTCAGCAATACTTTGCTGTTGTGATATTGGTTTATTTAACTTCTGTATCCTTCAGCCTGAACATCTGAGATGGTCTACATGCCTGCTCCGTCTCCATTTTCTTCCCTGAATGCAAAGGTGCTAGTGTGTTCATACTGCACATATGTATTTCGAAGATTGTTATTTAAACTGCGAAATAATTTACTGATCCGAGGAGACATACATTGATTTTCATAATTGCATTACAGACGATTTATGCAGCGAATACATGACATAACAATATCTTGTCATCCAAGATATAACTTCATCATTTGCACCCGACTGACGCCACGTAGGTTACAATATATCACACGTACTAATATGATAACATAACATATATTACACCTAAACGTTATTAAAAATCAGGCAGAAGCTTTACATTGAAAATACATCAGAGGTTTAGGAATACAGAAGTTCCTTTGCATTCTTGCTTTGACTACCAGCTTATTCGAAACAAATTGATCTCAAAAGAACTCATGTGGCGAGGACAAACGTATTTATCACATCTATGCTCGCAGATTATTTACTAACTTCCGTCTAGTACACAAGATATGTGATTGGTCTGATTAATATTTACGGCAACACCAATTTCAGGATCAACTGTTGGTATGATGTTTTAAATTATTCATTATTCTCAACTCAACCCTAGTGCTGGTTGGTTTTTTTTCTTAAGCATCGACTCCATGAAGTTATTGGGGCAATCACGGTATAACACATCAGACATCACTGCATTTGGTGCGCACATAACTTTTAACTGTGGTCAAATGACAACAAGTGAACTGTGACCCTGCCAGGAAAAATCGGAATCTATCAATTCCTTGTGTATTCACTTGTTTGAAGGATGCGATGATGATGCATTTGTCACATGACCCGGTTCTCGAAATTATTGTACTGCGTGTACAGTTCGCGAAGAAATCTGAAACAATTTAAATTTGGATAGAATTGCTCTTTACTAAGGGATGAGACTTTAGCCTTTACTAAAAGTAAACTAAAAGAAGAACAAGAACTATAGAAACAAGGAATCACGGTTGCATTCAGCGTCAAGTTATGCACATGTTGGAGGTACGGTCCTGCTCTCAGGTAATTCTGTATGTTCTACATGCTACTTAATTTTTTTCATGGCTAATATCCAACGGAAATGGGCTTTACGAAACGATGATTGAGGAATCATTCATAGGTCAAGTTACGCCCATGAAATAAAATTCTCCTTCAATGTTCACGCGTTATCTACAATAGGCGAATGCAACGTTATCGTAAGATACTTTCCCTTTATTCGCTCTTTCTTTCAGTTTTCATGCAAATTTAAGATGAAGCCAATATTCCGTCAGTTAGTGGAGCATAATATTCGCTGATAAGTGGAGCTTGGTTCAAGCTGGGTAGTATACAAATGAATTTTGAAGCTGTGACTTTTTGTACACACTTATACATACATTTAATGTGACAACTTTTTGAGTATTATCTATATAGTTGCCCACAAACCGGGTACTTGTAGGCGAGCCAGCCTACTGTGGATACCGAAACTGATGAACAATTTCAATTTTGAAATTCCAGTAAGTCATCATCTACAACAACTTAGTACTCCAGATTTACGGATTAGTACGGAATGTATGGGGATAGTAGTTGTTATGCATATAAGTTTTTGTCCGATTCCTTCGAGTAAAAGGAGCTATATTTTTAATTTGTAAAACAACAATTTATACACACCTACAATGCCTTACACTCTTAAACTAAGACTCATTCACGGTGATTAAACAATGACAGAAGATCACTGCTCTTCCTGAAATTAATACTTAACAGCAAGTGAATGTAAAAAACACGTTGGAAAATGTAACCATACAAAATGAACGTCTTGAGATTCAACTTAAGGATGACAAACAATGCACGTGACCTTCAATTACCTGCTGATTATGATGAAAGTAATTGCCTGACACTGAGCTTGAACATTACTGCTCATGAAAACTAATACTATGACACCATATAAAGAACCAAGGGTATAGTATAACTCTCTGAACGGAAGATACACATGTAGTTTTTTTGGCTCTTAATCAGACTAGTGGGTTACAGTAAAGTCTAACATAATAGTGTTTCACACATCAGTGTCATCAGCGTTGTTATTCTCAATCAGGAGGGACGAAAGAAACCTTTAGCTTGCATTCTTTCATGAGAGATATTAACGGCGCCGTCCAAACCGGAGGAAAACGTGGTCAACATCTTGCCTCTTCACTCCGTTGTCAAACGCCCCCAAGGGTGCTCGATCCAAGCCTATAAGAAAAAAACCAATAGTCATTTTAACAAATTCTCTTGACAAAGGCTGTTCAGGAGTTTAAAATACGTCCACATTCACATGTCAGTTTTCCAGAATGTTAAGGGTACAAAACCATCCGTTGGATAACAATACGACTGAAACTCTCGGTGAGCTGTGAACTCTGTCTCAAGAGATCTTTCACCGTCTCGTCTCCATTCCAACTCCCTTATTAGGTTACTTGCGAGAATCCTGTATTAACCCTGGGGGATATGGAGACCCTGCATGTGCCAATGGTGACGCTGCCCTGTGCTCCTAGCAATAACGATGGAAAGATGAAGGAACTGAGGTGACTATGATGTTATTGGAGTGGGTGTGAGGAATTAATTGTAATTCCCCCTCCGCAGCACCCGTGTAAATATCCTGAAGGAATGAATAAGAAAATGTTTACCAAAAATCAAATTAAGCTGCTACAAACACTCTGATATTTGCTATCTCTTGGCTACCTCCACCTCTCCGTTCCCAGCGTGTGCTCCTATTCTCAGCACTCATTCAATGGTTGAATGCTAAGCTCTATTCAAGCCCCTGCTTAGTTTAGTCACGCTCAAAGTGCCCGTGGTATCGCCCAACTCGGTACCCACTGGGAAGAACAAAAAGCATTACATGATCGTAGGATTTCCTTCCATGGAGCAACACCACCGTCCCAGGATTTTTCATGACACCCGGAGGAGGAGGCGGAGGTGGAGGTGGGGAAACACATTATTACCGCAGAGAATTCACGTGTTTTCTTTCCGCATGTATACACGGAACAAAGGAGGGAAGTGCGGAAAGTTGGCTCCAGATTTAATTTTCCTCTCCACTGAGAACCAACACTGACTGGCTAATATCCGTAGGATTGAGACAGACCAAAGAGAACAACCCCCTGTCATGCAGGTAGAAAGCCTACCCGCTGGTACTTTTAGCTTACAATGGGAGATGTTCTAAGTAAAATGCCTGAAGATGTGTGGGGGACACCGCAAGCCCGTGTGCTCTATGCTCAGGAGATAGATTAACTTTCCCAATGCTCGACCCCCATGGCCATCGCACTGATAATTCGGGTAAGATTTCACCCGGTGAACAGAGGATGACATTCGCAAACTCTTCTGTTACTATCAAAGGTAGTCACACGCTGGTAACCAGTAGTGGATTCAGAGACAAACATAAGATTCACGGCAAAATCCGTGCAGCTTATATTTTTATCATCTGGTTTCATGACTTTTAAAAGGAGTTTTAGTGAGGGAAGGGGAACTCCTCTGTTATTACAAAAAATCCCGGTTAAAGTCATGTAGCAGCACAGGCATTAGACAAACTTTCTGAACCTGCGGTCACCAGCTAAAGCAGAGCTAAAAGTGCATGGCAGCCGTGATGACGCACACATACCTCCGAAATAGCTCTTTCAGTTTATTCTAAACATGAGTGTGAGTGTGAATACATCAAAATTTGACAACAATTTCCACTGCTCTCCCTATATCGCCTTCTGCGAAGTGAGCACTGGAAGACAGGGATAATTTGAACAGAAGTTCCACATTAAGTTTTTACATCATTTGCATATGCATCCCTCCTATGTCCTTCTAGCCGGAAACTAATCAATATGGAAATGTAGGCGTCGAGCAAATCAAGTGTCAGTTCATGAAATATGCCAACTGGTCTCCCTTCGGCATTGCCCCGATAAATTGCATACATTGTGGAGCAAGTAGTTTCTCCGTTTTATTAGAAGGTCGTCATCAGGACGCTACCGTGGGATTGTTATGCTAGACACAAATTTTCTTTAGTTTGGAGGGGAAGTAATGGGAAATCTTTAAAATTCTACGAGCAAAGACTTGGATGTTGATGAAACTGTTGGAAATCAGCAAGAATTGCAAAGTTCCCATCCCCATCTACACTGTGGCTCTGCTCTGCCGTCACCGTAAGACGAGAGGAGATTGGTGGGCGGGGACGGGCAAGTTACTGCTTCCTACGCCTTGCACAAACTATTTTCATTCTTTCAGTTTATTGAAACTAAGGCAGTATGGACTTTAATTTCTGGAAAACATCTGTGATCATTGCAAAAGGTACGAAAATTTCAACAAAGCCAGGAGCCACCTCCACATAAAACTTGGATTCCGTGAATATTTTCTACTAGGAAGGGTTACATACAAGTTTCCCGCCACTCTCTACCAATGCTCTCGGTTCACATGGGACAGTGTAGACTAATAGAAAAGTCGAAAGAGCTATGTCTGGATATTAATATGCATATTACTCAGAAACTACACTTACGTCCCCTGTAGTTGTCAATGGCGGCGTTGTAGGAAGTAAGGAAGTCACATAATTTCTTCATGTCACTATTCTCCGGTTCCTGCAACATTTCAGGACTGCACTGTGATGGCATGGAGTAAACTTCTTTTACCACGAGGGCGGCAATGGCAGCAACTAGGAGGATTCCTACAGTTGTCTTCATTTTGTCTAGAAAAGGAGGAAAAAGCAAGGGGTTAGTCATGGATGGCGAAAAATTGAAATGCAATAGACATTTCACAACATACATTTCGTTTCAGCATCGTAGAAACTAGGAAGTGGGATCACCGGCACTGCGGGCGAGATCTTGGAACACATACCATTATAATCCTTTACTTTACCCTCACTGTCACCCCCCATCAGAGGAGGAAAGCCCACTGCGGGGCAGATGGATTGCGGTTAGGAGGTTATGACCCTCGCCGTAGCATTTCTATCTACCTAACTTTTGTGGTTTGCCCAGCGTGGTTTTTCTCAGAGAGCTCACTATCGCAACGGCGCTGCGCTGTACGGAAATCACAGCACTGAGTCTGGATTTGACAGCTTCAGGAGTCCTCGTATGCAGATCAAATCACTGTCTCACCACATTTTTGCACTCTATTCAACAATGATTCGAACCGTAAAGGAAAATGTGCAAAAGTTTTCAATCTCGCCAAATCTTCGCATCCATCATCATCATTATGGTTTGCTCATTTTCTCTACTTTGGCTACAACCTGAAATATCCGTTGTGGCAGGGGGATGGGTGCCGGAAATTATGGTGGAAATTACTGATGCTCTCCATTTTGCAGAGGAACTAATCCATCTGATCGACGACATGACGACATTGACGAACAATCAAGTTTATAAATCTCTTATTCGATACATTTCATCATAAAGTTTAGAAGGAAAGAGATGATGATGAATTGCTCACACTATCTCGCCTCCCCTCTGGGCTCAGCTAAAATTACTTTCCACTGAATATGACTAGTAAAAATTCACTCGTACATGAATGCAGAAATGACGGAGTACTGAAGAGACTCATGTTTAATGTAAAAACGTGGTCAACTTAAGAATGCGCCCATTAGTTGAGTGAGCTTCAAATTTCCGGGAAATGACACCTTTTGTTCCCGAAATCTAATTGAGCAGTGCCAACCACATTCCTTTTTCTATAAAAAAGATTCACGTAACACCATATCTTTCCCAACTGCATGCATCCCCTGTTATCCCACGCGCTCAGGGAAAAGGAGGAGAATGGAATGTAATTGAAACTCTTTATATACGATCTAAATGATTCCAGTAAACTTCTAAGTTGCTCGCTTCTGCCGTCGACAGGGTTTTAGGGCGTTCTTGCAATTTTCATTACGTTCAACTACAACCACATTCAAACAGCATGGGCATGGCGAATGGCGTAGCTGACCATTGAATCTTCTCCGAAATGGCTAATAAAAACAGCCCATGTGGTGAACAAATGTGCCCGGCTCCGAATCTTCAACATAGTGCCCATGGTTTCTATTGGCGGCTTAAGGGAGTTTGAGCTGGAAAGAGTGTTCTTCCACTGGTATAATCTTTTGATAAAGTGGGGGAAGGAGTGAGTATAAGATTGAAGAAAACCTTGAAAGGGGCGAAGAGATCTTAGTTCAACTGAACGAAGTTGAATACAGGTTTACAAATATTCCTAATGAGGTGGGAACGGAGGGATTCAGCGATCGTGGAAGTCCCTGTTTTCTAACACCGAAGCAGGGGCGTTCCCTGAGACATAGGTCTATGTAGAAAGGGGATTTCTCTGTACTTCCTCTCCAGGGGTCTGTAACGTTGGACATGTTTCCCACCCTACATCTTACGTTGGCCCATCATTACTTGGCGGACACGTGCAATCATCAGGTACAATTATCGAGGAAAGTGAGACCGTGACACTCAGCCCCTCGAAAGCAAAGACCTTGCTGTAATTAGAACATTTTCCCTCAAAGTAAAAAAATCCTTGACCAAGGGAACCCAACAAAGGCCTCCTACTTCACCTTCTCTTTGACCTCGTAATTGAGTACAAAATGGCAAATGGCGTACACGCCTCACCCTATCCAGTTTCGCTACCATTAATATATAATGTTACTGGTGAACGTTACTAATGAAACTTGCTGGATTTGCGGACAAATTACCAGCCTAGAAGCAGAGACCACGCGTCTGGTCCGACCCTCTGGTTCACTTCTCTCACTGGTCATCCGACTCTCTCCCAAACGTTGAAGAAACCAGCAAGGACGAATATGGCCAGGAATCGTGCAACTTTATTCAAGTTTGAATGATTACAACGGAACCGATGGTAGTTGCTCTGTCCTCCGACTCGGATCCCATTTTCCTACTAAAACTGTCCTCGAGCGCAGGTCGTATATTCCCTCTAATGGTATGATCCCGCGTCTTATTTCCCACGCACTATGCTTAAGCAGTCAAGGCTTGGCCAACGGTTTGGTATGATCCAATATGCGCCCATCCCGTGTGTTTCCAACCTGGAGCCCTCACTCCGGCTACGTAGCTACACATCTTACGACTATGTAATTAGATGTGAATTCTGATAACGTTTTGGCTCCGGTTGTCAGCACGTAGAATGGAATGACATAACGGACAAAAATTTCCATGGAACTTTTCTTTCGACTTTTCTGTCGACCAATCAGCTTCTGATCTCACACAGAACAAGAGCGTAAATCTGTTCCAGTAGAATGTTGACAGTCAGAATTGACAGTGAATCCGTCTCGACGTGCCTGTCTCGCAGTGAACTGGAATTCTTAGAGGCGCTCGTAAAATCAGCAACGCATGTCGTGGGAGAGTGGAATTGAGCACTACGCATATCCACGTTTACGACTTGCTGGGCAGTAAAACTGAGGTAAATGCTTAGACGTCTTGTTCCATTCCCGCCTCCCACATGTCAATGACAGACAAATTGACTCTCCAGACCTTGTCAGTGAATGCTCACCTCTGACCTTGTGTTGAAGGAGTTACTATCTAATAACACTTCTTGATGAGCCCCGTCATCTTCTTATTTCTAATTTGAGTTGTAAACATGAAAACATCAAACGCTTTATCGTCTGTTACTTTTCACTTTCAAGTGAAAATTAATGGAAACATATGATTCGGATATGGTCGAAGTGAACCAGAGACAGTGCCTACAGGATTCGCATTTGGGGAAACACATGGTAGGAAGAGACGTGCCTCAGGACGTATTGGAAGGAAAAGCATTTTCGGATCAATATAAGAGATTTCCATACCGTAGATGAAAAAGAGAGGCGTTGGCTATAAGTGGATTATTAGAGAGTAGGCTTTGAAATGGCTCGAGTGTGTGCACCTCTACAGCTGATGCAAACATTGTGTTTTAGTGGGCGAGAGATGCAAATCATGTTCCTCCCAATGCCTTTGACAAACTCTCAAATATTGACTACAGCGGAGTCCGTATCTCCGCGTGTCATTGCATAACCTCTGAGTGAGACAGGGAGGGGAAAAACGTGTAGAAAGCAGACTGGAAGGCAGGCTTTATCGGCGGGCTAAATCCTTCCAGAGGCAGGCGGGATTAAGAATGGGATGGGCCATAAGATGTTGTTTTGGATGGAAATATGAAAACTTTGCTAGTTTCCCCTCTTATGTTTACATCGTAAACAGTTGTAAGTATGCGCACTATGAGTATTGTTTTCAATTATCTCCACGCAGACTTTAGGTCTATCCCGAATAAAGACTGTAAAGGGAAAAATTACGGCCATCCTCCTGAATGTTTCGCTAATTCTCATCCAGCGCAGTAAGTTCAAATATATTTGAGATTTAGCGGGGACAATAAACTCTTCATAAGGTAATTATGAAAGAAACTGCTCCCATCACAAATATTGCAGGGAAAGAGAGTTGTTTTGGATGTTGGAAAGAAAACAATTGGGCTGGGATGTGTACGGGGAAAATGCTCCATTTGCCGGCGGAAAAGCTGTATGCATATTACCATCCCTCATATATCCCGTGACTTTGGGAATTTTCAGCTCTTCTGCTAGGGAACTTAAAGCTTACTCATATTTCCACACTCCTGAGTCAGTCCTCCGGACGTGGAAACGCTTGAGACTGGAAGCATAAACGACAAATATGGAGTACCCCACCGTTTCCGTCACGTAATGAATGGATTCTACACCCTGACTTCACACAGGCTGTCACAGTTAACTCCACACCCTCTTCTGTTATGTAGTTTATATTTTCTCGCGGACACGTTCATACGTAATAAGCATACGTAACTGTGGATATTATTGACATGATAAACAATATTTGTATCCTACCACCACGTATGAAACTGTTCAAGTTACCAGGTGGTCCATAGCAGTAGCTGTTAAATAATTGATGGGCCAGAGCAGTATCTGTTTTGTCTTATAACGAAACGGCCTCCAGCCTCGGCATTATAGGGCATCCTTGTGACGGGATTGACTATTTAGGATGCAGTTTCAATCAGTGAAAATCCCTATCCCTACCCTCCTGAGTCATCGATCTCTCGACCTAACAAACCGTAATGCTTTCAAATGAAACTTGTGAGGAGCATGGAAATGAGTACGGTGCTTTGAACACTTTAGGGCTCGGCTAGTTGCAGTAGTAGCGCATTTTCAGTTCACTGACTATAAGAACATTATCCATTCCCGTAGTTTTGGATTCGGTGAAAGAGATGGAGTGACTACACTGAATGGGAAGGAATTATTCGGGCAATTATACGATTTGTACTTGTTTTTGGAGGCTGCTTTGGGTGATAAACAGTTGGTGGGAGGCGGGATTACTGAGACCCGGATCTATGCGATCAAGCATCAACTCTCGTTCCTCTTTCCGCTATCACCTCCCACTCACCTATCCCTAGGGGTTCGCTCCCTCTATTATGAGTCCCCACGTCGGTTCAAGTGGCCCACTTGAACTTGACTAGATAAATCCGTAGGGGGTTGTCCAGAAAATGTATGGAATGAGCTCAAAAAAGTTTACTGTCCCATCTAGCGCCGTCAGTACCGCACTCGAAAGACGGAGGACTTTGACAACAAACGTCATCAGTGAACTTGATACGGTGATCATACCCGATGATCAATACCACTACCGCCTCAACAACCTGTTTCAGGGTACAGAGTCCAAGTTTCTCTTAGCCTCTCTTTGCTCCGTCACACTAGTGACTTCCCCACGGATATCTGAACTTTGTCCTATTGTGTAACTCACCAAAAGTTTCATTAAAGTTGGGAAGACGTTTTGGATGCTCAGAGAATGAACAAAGAGAAAACATCCTCTTGTCCCCGCCGCGAACCCTACCAAAATACCAGCCCACCTGTTGAGGAGTCACACACACACTAATTAGGTGGGCTCCCTCCATAAGTCCTCCATCGGTTCCAACTGGTCTCACCAGTCTTTTTCATTCATTCCCATCATATGTATAAATATATATGTATGCATATGCCAAGTATCCCAACGCCTCAACTCTTTCACTCCTCATACACTCTCGTGGGAATAATAAAGTTAATGGAGCTGACTTTGAGGAAAGCCGATGGAATCCCTTGATGTGTCTGAAGTATTCATAGAAAATTCCAGTGTAGTGGAATGATATCTTTACCACACTGAGTTCTTGTGAAACTGTTGAAAACATTACTCCCCTTTTGACAAGAGAAGTGGGCGAGAGGTCCCCCCCCGTTCCTCCACAGAGTTTTCAGCTCAATCCTCCCCTCTGATGTGGCTCATTGAACAGGAGTACTTTTAAGATAGGGCTGCTACAAGTAGTTGCATCACTGCCCTCACAAACAACAACAACTACAACAGCACTTCCCCGCCTCCTCCTCCTCCTCCTAACAGAGGCGGAGGAGAAATATGAAGTAAAATAATGCCAGAATAATATTCAAGCTCGAGGCTCTTAAAACGTCATTCTAGCGGGATGGAAGCGGACGTGCTCGGTCTTCGTTAGGCACAGAGCTCCAAATAATTTCATACAGATGCCCTTAAGAGGTTCTCACCCACTTTCTCTCTCTCTCTCATAACTAAAACTGAGCCGAGGGAGTGAAAAGAAATAATGAAACGGATTTTACGCTCCATCAGAGAGCGGAATGTCCAAGTACTCTTGGCACGCTGACTCCTAAATTCAAGCCTAGTGCAAATTCTCATCATCCCATCTCCATTGAACGAAATGTGTTAGCTGTGCGTCAATTCCTACGTATTATAATTTCAAACTTTGAGGGTTGTTCTAAAACCTGTGTATAGCAGCGGTGCTTTCAAGAAATTTCCGTCCAAGATCTGTCCCTTTGTTTTGTGGGAGGAAAGATGATTCTGCTAGAAGGATAGCTCGGGGCTGGGGTATTCCAGAGCGAGCATTGAAAATAAGAGATACAGCACAGCGGTCACGTCACATCCCCTCTCCTCCCGCGGGATAGATAGTAAGGATGGATTACAATGTGTAACCTCTGGAACTAATCCGTAAATAGGGGGATGTGCACGCCCTCGTACCACCTGAGGGACATGGTTGGCTCATCACCGCTACTGTGTGAGGGGTAGGAGGTTCAGATCCCTCGCACACTACCATCCTGTTCGGTTTAATTTCGTAAATAATTACGAGTTACATCCCTGCTCTTACGGATCCTCTCTCATTATTGACGCCATCAACCTCATTTTATTCCCTCCTGCCTCAAGGTACACAGGAAGGATGGTCCTCATAAGTTGAGGATTATTATGAAGAATGAGAGCGTTAGTGGACTTCATAGACACGATCTTGCCTCATTAAAAAGGGAATGACCCCCGGCAGTAGTAGCAATATGCGCTGTAAGATAAATTTTGCAGTAGAAGGTTTTTATTTGCATAAAATTTAATTTTTATCATATTAACTCATGGTTGGAGGTGGTCGGACGTTCGTGAAGGGTGATGGAGGGATGGATCCAATTTTCCGCCGTCACAATATACGACCTACTACGCTCATTCAAGAGGAAACTCAATTTGAGGAGTTGAGGAGGGTTGACGACGGATAAAACTGTACACTGGGTACTCCTCCTCGTGTTCATCTAACCCTGCTTATTAACTAATCTCGTCAGGGGCAGTAGCATATGTGTGAATTCACCCTCAACGGATGAATGTATACGACGGAGAGAGTGGCAATCTGCTTCTTCCGCGTAATGTTTTCGTTTTTTCTCTTTTCATTAAGTATAATCTGTCATGAATGAGTCCCGTGATCAGGTTTCTTCCCTCTTCTGGAGATGTAGTCACACGGAATGACTCTAATCAGAGAATCCTCCACATCTTAAAGATGATCTGATACACGCCCACAACTAACACAGAATCGGATGGTGTGAGGGAATCCTGTTAGCCTTTGGTGTGGACCATCATGTGAATAAGATGATTTATAAGGGGCATTTTATACGATAAATCTGTTCCTTAGTTGAATATCCTAAATCTAGTCTTCTCAACTATGGTCAATTCCTGGCTTTCCAGTAGGGCTTCTGACCACACATACTCGAGCTACTGACGAACTGAACATGTGGTCTTGAATGCACGGTCTCCTATGTTGAGGCTCAGGTGAATATGACGACACCCATGGTAGTAGAGCGGGAAGTTGGGCTCGCTTTCACTTTGCGTAATGGGAACCCTCTTTAGATAACTTACAAAAGTCATCAACTATTGATTGCGAGTAGAAAAATACTAACGTGTATGGAATTACCCAGATAAACCACATCTTTTCAAAAAGTCACAGTTGCATTACGCGCACTTATTTCTCAAACACCCCCAAACTTTGCTTTGAAGCAACCTCTACTCCCCAGAGATGAAGACTTGGATCGCCTGGCTTACTAAATTTTTAGAGAATGCTGAATATTCTTTGGTTTGATTCTATGTTAATTTAAGTGCAACTCCCCAACTGGCGAAAGTTCCAGTTTATTCTCTCAAATTTTCAACCTTTTTTCAGTCAGGAATGCATATTACCTTATACATCTAATTGTAACATCCTGCTGCCTATTTTCCAGACCAGATGATTCGTCTGCCTGAACCGTATTTTGTACAAATGGCGTGCGCTGCTGAGTAGACGCACACAACATAACTTATTTATAACCTGGAAGCTGCCTATGTTTGCAACTCTACTTTCTCCTCCTTGCATAAATGATAAAGTTCCTATGTGTTTGCCTAGGTGGGAAAAGTTAAAGTTACTCTTGTACCAATCCACGTTAATTCCCTCCCGTGCACAATTGAATTTTTCCCTTACATGTATGAACATTAGGTGGCGTAGGAGAAACCACAGATATTTTCAACTTTATATCAACAGTAATTTTTTAAAAGAGACTCCTCTTGTGTTTCGCTTACTTGTTTTGATGGCGGGCAAGTACAAGGGTGAAAGTCACGGTGAGGTTTCAAAAGTTGAAGGTAATGTGCAACAAAAAATACACACTTTTTCGAAATGTCCTGTCCAGAAAACACTACTTTTGTCGGCGGGACTTCCACTTATGCATGAAATCAATCTACCGAGTGACGATTCCACACGAAGTGATGCAAGTTATAGTAACTTTGTGTTTGTGCATTAAAGCTTAATTGGAAATTCCCTTATCTCAATTTAACATTAGGACTTTGATAGAGAACCGATTGCGTAATGAAAGTTAAGTGTTTCTTTGATTTTTGGAACTGCACGCATGAGGTTTACGCCATGAATGGGACGGATACGGGATAGCATATGGGACATCAACTCATCATTCCTGTAACTGGACAGCAAACAATGGATGCACATATTTAAAGAGGATGAGTCATGAATGACGTTGGATTTGAACAATAGTCGGATAGCTGGCTCGGGACTCGGCTGCTTATATCCTGTTTTTACCGACAGGGAAGTGCAATATATTGTGGTAAAGCTGGGCGTCAAGTTGGGACTTTCGGCATGCGTCAAATAACAGATCAGAGGATAAGATAAACAGTTTGGATCACATTCACCCCACACCTGCCCTCCCTTTAGGGGAAATACCAAGAGATATATCAGGTTCCTTTTTGGGTAAATGGAGGAGATTTTACTATCGTCATCCCCGGTCAGCCTCAACAATTTCAAATGGGGAATCCTAGCATGTTGTGAATCCCATCCAAATCTCTATGTGCCTGCCATCTGAGACCAAGTTATGACTCCACCCAGTGAGCTCCAAGACGCTATGGGCGGCTTTTGCAGTGCGTTTAAAGGGAATTTACGGCTCTATATCAGGAGTTCCGCCATTCCTCAAGCGTATCTATCAGATGGATAGGTTCCCCTATGACCGCCAGTCCACCCCAGAGGTATTCAGTCTAATTTCTCTTCCCCTTCTTCCACGAGTTTGTATTCAGAACCTTACTTTGATTTCCTTGTAAATAATAGAGGCTGGCGGATATAAACTTCCGGCTGGGAGTATTGGAAACTGTAGGATTTCCGTCGATTTCCTTCCCTCCGAGTATATATTATGAGGTTCCTGAGCGTAGTGGCCTAGAAACCGTAGGGTTTTGGGGAATTATCTATGGGGAAAATTGGGAGAGGTGGCAGCAAATAAATAGTACCACGAGTGACAGTAAATAATAACAAATCTGTTTACTTGGCTCATTAGCATACTCTTCTGCTCCAATCTCCCCGCGTCTAAACTGTCACCACATAACGCTCACATCAGTATCGTAGCCAGTAGAACGGGGTGATGGGAGACCACGCTAGCTGAGGATGATTTATGCCTAATCTGCCTGGTGACGGTGGCTCTCCTCATGTCTTGATGAAAGGCATGTGGCCTGGATTGCCGCATGTGATCGTATCACCTACGGCAGATGATCATATGAGTTTTCTCTGAAAGAGTGAGACGCACGTGGTTGGGATGTATCAACCCTGACTAAGAGCACTTGACCATTATGACCAGTAACTTTATCGGAGCGCAGTGAGCACGTGTTCCTCCGACCAGTGGGGATGATTAGTACAACATGATCGACGCTTATTTCACACGAAAATTTCCCACTGCAGCTCAGCCCCTCGGATTATCTGGAGCACCCACCGATGCACATGCTCGGCACACGTTTTTGGGCACAGAGTTCATTCCCCAGCTCCATTTGTCATGGGATAACTTTTAATAATAGCTGAGGCTATGAATCTCCTTTAATCAGAAGAAATCATCCATTAATATTTTACGACATATCTTGAACCGATTTCAGTCTGATTGCACCCTTCCACTTCCATCCCTTTAAAAATCCAGCAGTTGTAGTTCCGTGTGCGGGACAGGAGGGATAGGAAAGAGATGATAAAACTTGAGAATATGAAATAGGATATCCTTGAACCTGAAAATCGAGACGAAACGTGATGCATATGACAGATCCTTTACCATGGCGCCTTGATCGGGAAATTTCTAGGGCTAACCCACCTCTGTGCGAGTGGGTGGGATGACGGTGTTGCTTGATATTCAAGAGACTCAAGTAGTTTACCATATTGAGGGGTACTTTTTATGGGAGCCTTTGAGCTGCACAATGCTAGTCTATTCCCGCCCTATCCCTACAGAAGAGATCTGGAGATCTTTTGCCGTCCTCTGTAAAACTTGACGACGTTCTTCTGTGCTCTGGACTATAGTATTTTTAGAGATGCAATGTGTATACACCAAATGCATTGAATTTTCTATGGAACCAAATGTGTTTGTGTATATTAAATTTCCGATTTGGATGGATCCAACCGACTATATTTTCTTTGATCGGGATTCCGTCGGAAATTGGTGCATGATCGTGATCCTCACGGAAAAGACACACATGATACTACACCCCGTCTCTTCTCCAATCATATCATGAGACCTGCTAAAATGAAGATTTACGAGCGTGTAGTACATATGATGACGTTCCACACGGCTACATGGGAGTAAGTCCTCCCTACCGACATACTATCACTATACTGAGTCATCCCCAGATTTTTACGTAAAATCATGTCAATTGTCACTTGATATTCATCGGCGAAGGATCTAACTGCTTTTAGCCGTAATTTGCAATGATCCTTTAGGGATGCCGATCCCATTATTGTCCGCAATGCAGGGAAGACTTTGATCCTCCGCCGGAACGACACAATCCCTTCCACATAAGCAGAGTTCACTCTCTCTCTCTCACACACACTGCTCGTAGTGATGGGCGAGAGTCTACACGGGGAAGTCAAATAACCGTGTGTAGAAAGCAAATTCTATCTATCACCACAGTGTTCAGCATTGGAACAAGCAACGTACGTCGGACTGTGGCAAAGACGTCTCCACTCTGACCGATGGTTCATTTGAGAAGTGCTGGTGTGAAGATTTACTCGGCGCCACAACCTGTCTCTGTGGACAGTATTGTCCAACGTTGACACTTTAGATTACCTCTCCACTATACCTCTGTACCACGTCATAGATTACATGACGTAAGACACTCGCCACATCCACGCATATCCATCAACCGAATCCTAGGACGGGGGGTCATTAATGTTTTCGGGTTTTAGATCCGAAAATCCTGTTTTTCAAAGGAATGCCCGAGCAGCAAGGGTTGCTCTCACCAGTTCACAAGTACGCTGGAAGCTTACCCCTGTTGGGAAAGCAGAATATTTGGTATCCGAGTTTTACTAGCCCACTCACATACACACTCGTAATGCACCTCTCTTCGTGTACTCTGGATGCGGAGATTATGCGGAAATAGGAATCGGAATCATATTTGACACTTCTTTCCCGAAAAGTTTAAAGCTGTGAATATGCATATACGGGTACATGATATGGAAAAGTTTATGAAGTTCGCCCCCATCCCTAGTTTCCCCCGCTCTAGAGGGAATAAAAGGATTCCTATCCTTTTTCCTGCCAAGGGCTCCATAGTACTCCTTGACAAGAACTATTCATCCGTAGCGGAGTACCACTGACTTGGATTTTTCTGTGGGAAAATAAAGTTAACCTGATTTAACTCAGAGTCCCTTTTTCCCCACTGCCACCTTCTTCTCCTCATTCCTATGCGTCCTTGTCAGCAATGAGATTTTAGGGGGCTTATTGCGGAGGCGGACATAAATCTTTGGCGTCTTCCCTTCCCGTCTCCGACGTGCACGTACAAAGGAAGGACCAGTGGTGGTGGGAAGAGCTAGATTAGAGAAATTAAGTTAGCGGGACAGTAAGGTGCAGCTGAGATTCATACTCATCAACTCTACATGCATTACTCTGGCGGTAAATCAATGTGTATCCACAAAATCCACTCCCTACTACTCTAATCCGCTATTTTATCATGGGGAATGTGGAAATTGGCATGTAAAAAAATCATGGGAGGTTAAACTTGTGAAGGATCCCAGCCATCGAGCACTAATACTGGCTATCTCAAACAGGATATCCCTCAAGTTAGTCAAGGGCCATTAGGCGGATCCGGAATCAAGTGCGGAGTTCTGTATGTTATGTACTACTTGATTGTATAAGATCGCGGAAGTTGGAAGCGGTTCTATTACTACTGCTGGCTTGTGGCGCGGAAAAGTTTTTCCCGCAGAAAAATATATCTATAAAAGGAAAAATTTAATTTGCATTCCGAGGGGAGAATAATAATCGACTGTGGGAACTTTGTTTACGGGAGACACTGTTGTCCCTCCTGCGAAACCCAGATAGCCTATTACATTATTCATACGGGACCTAAAGAGATTTTCATATTTGTTCCGAAATTCCCTCCAATTTCCTGGCCATTCAAACATCCTCTCCAGTCGTCTCTGGCCCTTCAGCGTTCATACATCCCCGAGATATTTGCATGTTTTCCCCAAACAAAATCATTTGGACGTAAAATTACATTATTGCAGAAGCCTATGGTAGTGTATAGAAAATCTCCAGCTCCTCTCTTTCCTCCTGACTTTCCACCTCTTACTACTCTCTTTCTCTGCCTATGCCTCTTAAAGTAATAAACTTTCCTCCCATACTTTTTCCTTAGGATAGGAACTTCATGCACCAGCATGCCACTCAATACTTCCTGCGTTTCCGTAGGCTTCAAAATTGTATACTCACGCTTATGTATCCAATAAATTTTCAAACTTTCCTTGACAAATGTAAATTACGTCAAAAATCATGCCGAGAGCTTTATACAGCCTGTCAAGTCTACTCTGTGTGGTCACTACAACATGACCCAGAGAGCCACATATGACATATGTCCCATATGCTATCAGAAAAAGTCTTGCTTTTCCTATCCCTCTGATCATGGCGTAAAAAGGACCCGTGACTAATGCTCTTTTCCAAGAGGTAAAAGTGGCGTGTCTGTACACATTGTTCCAAATCCCAAACACCCCTTGCATCCACCTCCGCTTACACTCAAAGCCCGTCACGTGGAGAGAGCACTTAAATCTCTAGTACAAGCCTTGTAAATGACTCAGCTCAATGAAACTCCTTCATGGTCATGTTGATGAGTGCGACTGTTTGTGCACTTTGTACAGCACTCTCGTCTCTAGCACGTGCGTGTGCCCCATTGGTTCCCCCACTGATTCCTTCAGGTATTGTTGGTAGGAGGAACTATGGATAATAGTGAGTACAACGGGGAGAAACTTTTACAACAACGGTTTCCACGCACTTCATTCTTTGACTCCCGTGGGCCGGACTGAGGAACTGGAATTGATGCCATCCCCTCATCTCGTCCATATCCATCCAAATGTGAAAGTCTCTGAACGGGAAATTCCCTCTAAACTTTGTATATATTTCAAATAAAACAGAGAAGAAAATGATATTTGCCTGCAGCAAATAAATTGGAAAACAACGACTCGGTTTGTTGGAGGAGGATATCGCCAAGGACTGTGAATGAATTTGCAGGGTTCTGCTTTGCGGAAACGTGTGTGCCTCTGCTCAGACCATAGGATATGGGGCTACGGGAGACTGGACTTTGTTGACAAACAAGAGTCTTCGTCTCCCCACCCGCCCCCGCCTCATTTCCACACCGATGGCATCCTCTCCTCCTTTGTAACTTGTTTTGCTCAAGAATATTTCCGGAGCCAAATTTAACTCGGATTGCTGGAAGCTTGGCGTATATTCACATGGGGTGAGTACTCACTGGAGGATGACTTATTTAAAGTCCATTCTCACAGACGATTTCTATCCCATCCAAAGGGAAACTGTTGAAAAGACCATATTACTGTTCAAGGACAATGTGGCGGGATGTATGTATAATGGAGTGTGGTGGGTATGTATGGGAATGTCTCTTATGAAATGTTACTGTTGGGGAGAAACGTGTGAGCACCTCCCCCAGCTGATGCTGAATACACGGGGACTGACTGAATCAGCTATAGTTGGGTTGACGGAACAACGTGGAGCTGAACGGTAAAGCTGGGTAATTGGATACAAAATCCGTGTTTTTTGGATTATCCTCTCTCCGAAGTCGCAGGAACACATGGAGCTCCACTTGATCAACGATAGAAGCCTCTCTATACCTTTCCGACCAACAACGTGGCTCTAGTTGACATATGATAAGACTAATAACTTCGGATACACTACACTGTACAAGAAAAGGGATTGTATCCATCAACCGCGGTCAGTTCCCTTCGATGGCCTACGACGTTACGCACCGGAGGATGAACTCTGGTAACGGAAGCCATAGTACTGTGGATGATAGCTACAAAAAACTTTCTATCCACCGTCTCTGTATTGAGAACGTGATAACCTGCACTCTCCCTCACCATTGTCTTGGTTTAGTAAAGAGTGACATCCACCGCTCAAATAAGTGTGTAAGGGAAAGTTTTCACTTTCCCTACCCCAGATAATTATCCGGCTGGAAAAGGAGAGTATGTCCTCCCCATGGACATAACTTGATTCAACTAGATGGGATCGATAGTGTAATAGTGCGGGACTGTGATGACGAGGGTGATTTTGCAAACCAGCCTATACACGACGGGGCAAAAAGGCAAGACCAGATCCTTCCCTATTTGCCCCAGTACATGATGGGGTAAGCTGTACCTCGGTTACTCCGCGCCTTGCTCCTACACTCTTTCTTCCAGGTAGGGAAGCACGAGGACGAAATTTTGCCAATTTCTTATCATAATTTCACCTGCATTTCCTACCGAAAAGCTTCATCCTTAATTCCAGAAAGTCTCAGTGAGGGGTGAAACTTCCCATGAGCAGAGGAAGTTGTTACAGAGAGGTGTGGGAACTCAAACGGAACTCACCTGATGTGTGTAAAAGTTTGGGGAACTTGAGAAAGGGGCTTGAATTTCCCAGTCGGCTGTATCGGAGTGACTTCAGGTGTGTCGGAGGTCGGAGTGGAGATCGAGTGACTTGGTTTCGTTTCTGGTTGACAGGGTTGAAGAGAGGAGTGGTAGACCCACTGAGAACAGAATGAGAGCGGTGCCGGAGACGATGTGTGGGGTGAAGTATCGCTTGATAGGATATATTCCGCTTTTGACTGTGTTACAGGGGGCTTGCAGACCGGAGAAAGTATCCTTTCTGAGTGACCGAAACGTAGTGGCTGAAAGTAGGGGTGGCGGGGGTATTTATACTCGTGAGACTGCCATGGTGGTGAGAATATGGGACGTCAACGAAACCGGCAGGCTGGCGTAAGTAGGGCAAAAGCGCGATGCTACCAGAGTTGTCGCCCACGCAGGGGGCGCAGACGCCTTCCATCAGTTGAACGCGGATCCATTCCTACTGTTCGTCTTTACCAAACAACTGGCAACATCATGATCAACAACAGGAACCCGATAGAGTGGGAATATACTATCGGCAGACCATTAATTGATTTCCCTCCTCCAAAACCTTGGCTCTGGCTCATTTCAAAAGTGAGCTAATAAAATTAGCGTTCCCCCTAAACGACTTCCAGCTTAAAAATTAGCTTTTACGATGTAAATGCAATTAGAGGAAATGGCCTGAGAGCTGTGTATAGGGAGGGAGTTCAAAGTCTAGCATAGAATGTTCCAAGGCTCTCTTTCACCCTTACTTCGTCAAGAACCCTTAGCCCCTCCCACTTCCCACCCTTTCCTCCACAACATCATAACATAGTAAATACACGGGTGGATGCTCAATAATAGATTGGCTTTAATAACTGACAGACCCAGCTGATCATTCTAAGGATTAGCTTGTGAAACGTGAGAGAGGCATGTGAGGGGAAATTATGAAAAGTTTCAATCCCGCCACGTCAGCACCAACCTGTTCCTACGCTCAACTAATAACTTTTTCGGGGAGGAGTTCACAGTATTGTCATTTAGGCAGCGTCAGGGATTGCAGCTGTACCATTATTATTCTTCGAAGAAAGTTGACCGTAGTGTTCTCATGATGATGCTGGTGACAAGATGAGTGGGATGCCGTTTGTTTGGTGGACCGATATTTTGCTCAGTAGGAAGGAACCGGCGGTCATCAGACCATGTCAAATCCAAACCTTTTTCCTGAAGAAAATTAAAATTGATCCTATTTCTTCCAAGGACCTCTGAATATGAAAGACTGTTATGGGAAAACACATAAATGTCATTCTGGGCCTCGGAAGTATGAAATGCCAATGAGATACCTCCACGTTCGATTCTCCTGAATCATCACCATCATCAGCACCACCACCATTTCCTGGGGATTTGGACGCCTCCTCCCCTACTTACGAAACATTATGCATTCGCCTCTTCTCCGTCTTGTCTGAAAAAAATTAATCGTTTCGGCTCCATAGGTTCCGTTTTCTTCCATCTCGATGACGAGGAAGACGCGGCCCCCAATCACAAAACAGATTCTGCCACCTCTGCTCATCCTTACAAGTTCAAAAGGCACAAAAGTCTTTAATGCTCCCTGAACTGCGGAGGATATTGCAGTTCACTTTTCTCACTCTGCTGCACATTCCGAGAAGCAGGGCTTGTGCGTACGGTCCTTCGTGAGGGACTGGTGTGAGCCTGTTCCTGCGTTTGTGTGTATCAATGTTTGTGTGTATGATGTTTTTGTATGGGAACATTTGTGTCGACTAGAAATGTACGAGAGACATGGGGAGAGATAAGCGTACATAAAAAATTAAAGACACATCATTCTTCTCTGACGGTTCAAACGTCTTAAAAATGTGCTCACCGACATCACAGATTCAGTAGTCTTTTGTGCATGACTTGAGTTTTGGAAACTCCGTTGTCGGAACCCACTCTCAAAGTACTAAACTGTTACTATTTTACGAAACCAAACAATGTTTGAAAATTGTTTTAGAGTTTGGACGTTTAAGGTTGGAAAAACGTTAAGGTCGTGGTCGGTAATAGGTGAGTGAACCAGGTTTTCCATGTGCGGGTGGAGATATTAGTAACATTTTCATTAAAAACTTTGAATGGGATTGCAATAATATGCGAAGATTTCCCCCTTGTCTCCTCCTCCCACATAATCTTGTTCACTTGGAGATACACCTCTTATTCAGTAACAATGGGACCCCACCCCCCTTTCAACCAGTCCCCTATCAAGAGATGGAAACACCGGGTGTTCCAAAACTATTTGTCACATTTGTTTTAGCTCTACAATCCAAACGCCTCACCTCAACGTAGATCAATCATTTTACTACCGATCCTAAGCTGAGCCTTTGGGATTTTGTTTGCTACGATGGTCGCTCGGATCCGCGCGCTGATTCCTAAAAGACATGCGCCATGCAAAAAAAAATAAAACGATTCTTAACATTAGAGTAAAAGGAGGCTTTTCGTGCCTGTAGCTGCTGAATCAGATGGGGCAGAGTCAAATGAGATAGCGCGTTTGGAAGATCTTTTGCTACAGATACGAAGTAGGCATAGTTTTTAGATTTACATCAGTGCTAAAACCAACACCATGGTCGAACCTGTAGCTAAAGAACTTCCAAACGCGCTATCTCATAAGACTCTGAGCCATCTTGCTCAGGTGCTGAAGGTACGAAAAGCTTCCTTTTACGCTAATGTCAATTTTTTGAATGGCGCATATCTTAATTAGGAATCAGTGCTCGGATCCGGGAGACCATCGCAGCGAACAATATCCCAAAGCCTCAGCTTCCGATTGGTAGTAAAGTGACTGATCCACGTTGAGGTGAGGCATTTGGGTTGTAGA